>NW_025902225.1:39431-106724 GCF_018835915.1 Vigna umbellata
TTTTTTTTAAAGTTTGTCACTCCAATTATGGTCTTTGTCAAAATCATATCATTATGCTAAAACTATCACTTAAATTTGTGTGAGAATACAATTACAATATTTTTTTTAGAAATTTTATTATTTATGTATGAAATAGTTAACAAAAGACACAGTTTTAGAAGGTTTATTATTTTAGTCATATTATTTCAATGACAAATGGAATTCGAAAAAATAAACTAAATCAATTAATTATCCTTTAAAATTATGTAAAGTAAAATATGTCATTCAAAGAAAAAGAGGTATTGATCAAATAATATGTTTTCAACTTTATTGAGAAAGAATAAACAATATTATTTTATTGAGCGAAACTAAGTCGATCAAATTATATTAAAAACATTTTTAAAATCTAAAACTCATTAATTACTACTCTTAACTAGATAAATTAAGAAAATTATTATTTATACTTATTAAATTATCAAATTGTGATAATTAATTAGAATTTGATTTAAAATATTTATAATTTAAATTGTAATATTATTGTATATTTACTCATTTTAAACAAAAACACTTAAAATATTCATATTTAGATTAGTTTTTATTTTATCCCACCTACAATATAATAAAAAAAATGCTAACTAATAATATTGAAATACAAAATAATAAATAATTAAATTAAATTAGGTGAGAGCCAACATGAGTTCAATCCAAGTGAGTCAAGTTCTAAGTGAGCCGGGTTGAAAGCTAGCTCGTATAAAAAAATTATATTTTTTTCAAATCCAACCCGGCTCAAACCTGTGGTGGGTCAGGTTGGTCCGCGGGTTACAATCCATTTTGACAACACTAGAAAAAAGTATATATTTTCATGCGGGTCAATTTTCAACCTGACTCATTTAAACCCGAGTCATCCGATTTTGTAATTTTTTTTTATTTTAAAAAAATTGTAATTAAATGAGCCAGTAAGCCAACCCGTTTAACCTACCAACCCGTGGTGGGTCGAGTCGAGTTCGAATTTTTCTGACTTGCTAATAAATGAGCTAAATTGGGTTGACTCGTTAAATGACGAATCCGTGATGGGTCGGACTAGATCAAGCCGGATGAGTCGTTTTGACATCACTAATTTTCATACAATTATCAATCAATCACATTGTTGTGTCTAGGTAATTTATTGAGTTTGATAATAAATCAATCATCATAATCTTTTACAATTCATCAAATAATAAAATATTATTATGATAAATTTGTTAGTTTTTATAAATATCAATATTCATACATATTTCTTTTATGGATTAATTAAAAAAATATAAACTCATCAAAATATATACAAATTACACTCTTTAAATTTGTAATTATTAATAATTTCCTTTAAATACATATTATTGAAATTAAATTTCAAAAAAATGGTCATAAAATATAATACATAAAGATATAAAATAAGAAGTTAACCAAAAATTTCAAAATTGTCTAATGACTTATTTTTTAATTCAAAACAATTATTTGAATTTAAGTATGAACTAGTAAGAATATTAGTATATAAGTAAAAATGATCGAAAAATCAATTGAAGGGAAGATTCTTAGGATGGACTAAGTCTAAACCCAATATTGGATAAAAAATTAAGTAAGATGACTAATATTAGGCTGAAAAACTATTAAGGAGAGATTGGTATGATTAAAAGTGAGTTTGAAATCTTACATTCCATAAAAATCAGGAAAATAATTACCATATAAGTAGTGGGACCTCATAAACTTAATAGAGATTGTAAGGATCAATTAAAGGTAAAGTATTTAAACGAACATTGTAGGGTGAACACATTCTCTACACATAATTGACTTCTAAATCTTAAATTCGATTTAGTAAACCATATTTTTATCTTATGATTTTTTTCGTAGTTTTTCCAAATAAATAATGATGACAACTCTTATGTACTTTTTAGAAATTATTTTTCGTTGTCCCATCGTGATAGGAGTTTTGTTTTGGTAAAAATCCAACAAGGAAAAATTTGTTAAGATAAATAGGTGAAATAAGTATGTTTTTGTTGTAATAGAAACTGTTTCAATACTCAACTCATTTGAAAGGAAGTCTCCTATAAATCTAAATATAAGTTGAATGTTTGACATTAAATTTAAATGAAAAAGATGAGTGACAAAAGAAAAGAAAAATTGCATAAACATTGACAATTAAAATTTAAGATTGAGTCATAGTGGTTCTAAAAGTGTCAAATTCTTAATACTCTAACATCTGAATAACTTTCTTTTTTTCTTCATGATAAGATACACGCATCTCAATTCATCTATTAATTAAAATTTATGCAGGGGGAGAAGAATCTTGTCTTAAAATAATAATTTTTGCTAAAACGGTACTCGTTAGAAAATAGTAGTAACTATATATATATATATATATGAGTAGAAAAAGGTATATATAATAAATGTAAGTAACCAATTTAAGTTAATGGTTCTTCCCCTCTTTCACATACATATAATCACATGTATTCAATCCAAATCAATCAATTTTAATTAGAATTGATGAACATAAAAAGTTGTTTTCACCTTTTTCAATTGTTTCCTTTAATACAATTTTTTTTTTGGCGTTACCTCAGACACATATAACTATATAACAAAATCATATTTACTATGTAAGTGCACTGTCTCCTGTAGAAAGCAAAAGCATAGCAACGAACTTGGAAGGAGATGCATCACGACAGATGCGGAGACAACAGAGCTTTAGCAATGTTGCTGATGTTGTTTCTGTTACTATTCTCAGTATTGATGTTCCCAAACTTGATGGCTCCAGAACCTCCAGTTTTCTTGCTTCTATGCATAATTTTTATTCCCATCTTCGTTCTTTTCTATTCCATTTTTCTTGCAATCTTCGTTTGGTGAAACTGCCATTGATGGGGAGGCTGAAGATGAACATTTTCCATAACTAGCAAATGATGTTGGGAAAATTTTACCCTATTCATTCTTTTTAAATGTCCAATGTAAATAGAGAAAGAGAGAAAAATCGGTGAAGTTGTGAAAGATGAAATAATTTTCATATTCAATAAATTCAAAATTCCGAACTTTATCTTTAGAATTTGTTGGTTTGCTCTTATGAAAGTCACAGATGAAAATTTTAAATGTCTGAGAGATGATTATTGTTAATGGTAATCATCTATATATAGAATATAGTTTAAAAACAACACTGAGGGAGATTCCAAAATTTGACACCCAAGTCATAAAAAAATCGAGAAAAGTATATAAAATAGATGGTTTTGAAGAGGGTGAAAAATCCAAAGAAGAAACAAGAAAAATAAACAAGTAGATTTGTGGGAAGGAATATTACGAGAATTATACTTTTATAATCAAGGACACTTCTTTCTGCAACCTCATCTCTATAAATTTAAAAATTCTAAATTTAATCTATGATTAATGGGAGTTCGTATTATAAATTATATATATGACATGTATTTTTCAGGTCAATACTCGATTGAATTTATTGGCTAAGTAACATATTTGACAACAATGAAGAAAGGCTTCAGACAGTGCAGCTCGTTATAGTGAACGGCATAGAAGATTGTAATTACTGCTTGGAGATCGAATTGCGAACAAGCATTATAGATTGATGATAGATATCCACAAATTGATGTTAGATTTTGTGAGGGTGAAAGTATAGGGTTCTTATGAGTGATAATTTGATTACAAAATTTGGGAATTATAGGGTTCCTTAGCCTTAGGGGTGCATAATGGTGTAAGAAGAGAAAAAAGATAAAGTTGAAAAAAATACAGGACAAAATGCTTCATTTCACCATTCCATTCCCAAGGAGTGTACAGGAAAAAAAATGTCCTAGTTCAATTGACAAAATTTTCCAAATCAGCCCACAGGAATTCCTAAATCTAGGAAATTGCTTTCTTCATCCTTACTTGTTTCCTCCTGCACCCAAGAATTGGTGGTGGCGGTGATGCATATTCAAATTTCACATATTTTAAATTATACCATTTATTTTTCATAGTGTTATAATTCATTTGAGACAGACCATGGTAACAAGTTTAAGATGAATTGAATAAGAAAACTTTTATCCACTTCCATTTAATGAAACTTGAGTTTTATTGCGATGTTTGTTATGTCTATCACATGTTCGTATATAATACGAAAACTATCAAACTTCATGAGTTAAAGTACTCATTATTACCTCAGCAAAAAAATTGTGTAGTTTGAGAATACTTTTTCACAAATTTCACAAACACTTTTACATTCTCATTTTTGTATCCTCAATTTCAAGACAAGAAGTTAAACAAAAATTCCAAAATTGCCTATTAACCTAAAATAATTTCTAAATTAAAATAAATTATTTATATAATATATATATATATATATATATATATATATATTATATGATAAGATAAAAGATATGAAATTTAAAAACATTCATTAAAACTATTCATGTTTATATATGTATTTGTTAATAAATTAAAACTGCACGAAGAGTGAACTTAAAACGCTTGGATTAAGAAGTCGAAGACTTACTAACAAAAGCTGAGTTAGTTTAGATTAGTGAATAAAATCTTGAAAAAAACAGGATCTGGTCTAATAGAGTTTCTGCCTATATTAAAGGCCCTGATCGAACCACACACCATCACAACATTAGAATACACATCAAACATTTCTTTAGTTTTTAGTTTTTAGTTTTCGTTTTCTGGGTTTTGGGAGAGCATTTTCTCTGTGTCTCTTACTATCTTAGACTACGAAGTTAGCAAAGCAATCAAGAACGTCATTGTATTTTGTACTTCTAAACCAGGTTCTATATACTCAGTTCTTAATCCAATTCAATTTCTGATTTTCTTGCATTGCTTTGTTGTTGGTCTGTTTGACTTTATTCATTTACAATTTCAATTTACAGTTACGCCAATTTACATTTTACACATAATAAATCAAAACCCATTTTTTAGTTTTGAATTAGAATCAAAATCTTTAGGAATGATCACTTGATTTTCATCTGTGCACTTTGCTAGACTCAGTTTTTCAACCAAGAATTGAGTTCTTTGGAATCTGAAATGATCACTGTATTCCAATAGTTCAGAAATGAATCATTGGCAGTCAATAAAGGTTGAATGATCATAACTCAACTTCGGTTTTAGATTTAAAAAACCCATTTTCATTTATTTAATTCTATAAACCCATTTCTTGGTTTCCAGTTTTATAATATGTTTTTCATTGCAAATTTTTTCCTTAATTTGTTTTCATGTTAGTATATCTGTTCTAATCATTTCATAAAAGTTTCGATTTATAATTGTTAAAAATTAGAAAGTTAGCTAAAACTTTTCTGGCCACTGTTCTTTGATTTTTAAATTCTGCATTCTAATCTTTGTTTTAATTGTGTTTCAATATTGTTTTCATATCCAAAATATGTTTGAACGGTCAATTCTGTTTTCAGTTTCATGTTTTCAGTTCGTACCCATTCTTATAAAGTTAGGTTTTCAAGTTTTCCATAAAGTTCTTCCTTTATTATCGGTATTTTTATATTTCTACACCACCAGGATTATATTTCTATTATTATATGTTGAAGACAGGCGTTATGTAACACTAATATATATATATATATATATATATATATATAATATATATATATTATATTATATAGACACTTTACAATGTATGTACGTATATGTATATACATAATCAAACTCTAATCTTAAACCCTAAACAATAAACCCTAAACTCAAAATCAAAAATGCTAAACCCAAAACTCAAAACCCAAAACTCAAAACCCCCAAACCCAAACCCAAAAACCCAAACCCGTAAACCCCAAAGGCCGAACCCTGAACCCGAAACCGTAAACCATAAACCATAAACCCTAAACCCTAAACACTAAACCCTCAACCCTAGACCCTAGACCCTATACCCTAGACCCTAGATCATAAACCCTAGACCCTAAACCGAAAATCATAAACCATAAACTCTAAACCCTAAACCATAAACCCTAAACACTAAACTCTAAATCATAAACCATAAACCCTAAATCACAAACCCTAAACCATAAATCATAAACACTAAACCCATAACCTTAAACCATAAATCCTAAACCATAAACCCCAAACCCTGAACCCTTAACACCGAACTCCAAACCCTAAACCCCAAACCCTAAACCTTAATCTATAAACTCTAAACCCTAAAACCTAATCCGTGAACCATAAACCATGAACCCTGATCCCTAAACCATAAACCTTAAGCCCTAAACCTTAAACCATAAATCGTAAACCCTAAACCCTAAACTGTAAACCCTAACCCTACTCTAAACCCTAAACACATACCATAACCCTAACCCTAAACCCTAACCTTAAACCTTAAACCCAAACCCTAACCCTACTCTAAACCCTAAACACATACCATAACCCTAACCCTAAACCCTAACCCTAAACCCTAACCTTAACCCTTAAACCCAAACCCTAACCTTAAACCATAAACTCTAACCCAAAAACCCTAAACCCTAAGCTTATCCCTAACCGTAATTCTAACCGTAAACCACAAACCCTAAACTTTAACCCTAATCCTAACTTTAACACTAATTCCTAAACCTTAAATCCTAAATTGTAAACCGTAAACCCTAAATCTAACCCTAACCATAACCCTAAATTATAAAACCTAAAACCTTAGCAATAAACTCTAACCATAACCCTAACCCCTAACTTTAAGTGTAAACCCTAACCCTAAACCCTAACCCTAAATCCAAAACTTAATACATGACCCTAAATTGTATATTTTAACCCTAAACCCTAACTTTAAACCCTAAACCTTAACCCTAACCCTAAGCTTTAATCCTAACCCTAACCTTAAACCAAAATCCTAAACCCTAATCTAAACCGTAAACCTAACCCTAACTTTAACCATAAACCCTAACCCTAACCATAACCATTACCCTAACCCTAACCCTAACTCTAACCATAAACCTTAACTCTAAACCCTAAAATATAACCTAACCCTAAATCCTAAACCCTGACTCATAAACCCTAACCTTTAAACAAAATTCCTAAACCGAAGCTTAACCTTAAATCTTAAACTCTAAATCTCTAAACTCATAAGTCCTTAGCCGTAATTGGATGGATGTAGTAAGAATTAGTTAACATAGCCATGTTGGTATAGTGATAAAAAAATTGGTATAGTGATAAAAAAATTGGTATGTGGTATATTGCAAAGAACTAGGATCGGTGAACCTCTCGTTCAAAGCCCGTGTTGGTATAGTGATAAAAAAATTGATTTGTTAGTCCAACCAAAGAAGGCTACATAGCCATGCATGAGTTCCATTATGGCAGTGGTATGCTCGATTTGAAACTCCTGGTGCAGCTGAGGTAACCCAACTTACTGCTGCAATGGTTGCTTTTCTACTCTACCAAGGTGGTTTTCATACAAAGGAGATAATAGTATTTAACTATATATATATAAATGGGGCTGAAACATTTTGAACCAGCGAACCAAGTGCACCCACTTGAATGTTCAGCTTATCGAACCAGCTAACTTCCATATATGTGAACAACTTTCTCAAAACACATTTTCCGAATCCTTTCGATCAACTTACCTCCAGCAAAAGGGTAGAATCTACATGGCATCATGGTAGAATTTAGTTATAATAGATAATTTAACAGGTAAATGTGATAATTATATTGTAATTCATTTAATTAAGAATATTAATAAATTAATTAAAAACTTAGAAAATATTTATACAATTAATATGTTTTAATTTATTTATAAATATATAAAATACATTAAAAAAATAAAAATAAAATTAACTAAACTGACCCCATTTTACCATGAACCATGCAAATAATAAATATTGATCTTATGCAACTAAAATTTATAGTAAAAACATATTATTTTAATATAAAGTATATCATAATTAAAATTTAAAATAAGTAGTTAATTTATTTTGGAAGCACTAAATTGTTTCCATTTTATTTATGAGTTAGATATGGAATTAGTATGGAGAATTGAGACTGTTCCAGTCGTATCCTTTCATAGCCAACACCAAACATTGCAATTGCCATAGCCAACCGCTTTTATCCGCTCATCTTTTCGCCAACCGCCACCAATAAACTTCACCTCTCCAACTCTATATATAGGTCACAACACACAAACATTGCATACACCGTTAAGTTATTTCTTTCCATTTCACCAACATATTTTAGAACATAGTCTGCAGATTTTGTCTTATTTTTTCTAAGAAAAAAATGAGGCAACCTGAAGTATGGGGTCATGGTTCAGTTGTGATATTTTTGATCATTGCAGCCATTCTTCTGGTTGGCCCACTTCTGATGGGTACTTCTACACCACCAGGAATTCCTTTGCTTATGGTGTTTCCAGTCGTTATTGCAGCCGTTTTGATATTTCTTGTGGTAACCTCTGACTGAGTACTACTACATGATGCTGCCTCCAACTGTGTAATGTTTTGTGTACCTTTAGATATTAAGGCATTTGTTCTATAGCACTCAGTGCATAATATATGTAATACCTTTGTCGATTTATTTGGTCTACTATTGCTTTCCTTTGTTAATTTATTCTTTTTCTCTATTTGTGTTCTTCGTATCATTTTTTATATTTTGTTTAGTGTAGAATTAAGTAAACCGTTTATCTAAATTCTAATAGATTTTCAATTAATACACTTGCGTTTCGTTAGTTTAACTATGGTGGAAATCATTCTATGTACAGTCCTATGAGAGGAACCAAGCCCTAGAAAGATTTGTATTCATCGTTTTGAATTGGTATTTTTTACCCATCTTTAGTTTTATCAGTCTAATTACATACAAATGTAAGACAAAAAGGAATGAGAATGTTCCGGGAAAAACAAAAGATGAAATAAAGAAAATTATGAGTGGGAAAAAGAAAATATTTGTTGAGTAGGAAAAAACAGTTATTTCCTCGTGAATGTTTTCATTTCATTAAGAGTAGGAAGAAACAAGAACAAAAGCTTTATAGTTAGTATTCTGCAGTTGATGATAGACACTCTCACATTTCGAACATGACGCTGGTTAGGAAAAACCAGCACAAGAACATTTAACAATGTTAATTATGATTTGCCAGTTTTTGTTTACAATATGCTATTCAAGTTGTTATGTTTCATTTATTTTACTTGGTTAGATCTAAAAATGATCTAACGAAATGAAAAATTTATGTTTTCAATTCTATTTTCTATAATTGAGTTGATGAGGGGTTTGAGAATAATAATGCACTTACAAGGTTACTGAATGAAGTATAATAACAAAATGTGCTGAATTTGTTTATAGGATTTGACAAATTGTCTGATATCAGTTATTTTGATTATTTAAAAAAAAACGACAGGATTTCCCCTTATTTTTCTATGCTAATTTTAATAGCATAGCATAAAGTAAAAAACGACAAGTATTGATTTCTCTCAGAATTGGGGCTTGATTCTTTTTTTTATTCAAAGTGGTTGATTTCTGTCACTTTCATCACTCCTTCACCCTATGTTAAGTAAAATGGGCTGGCTTGGTTCAAGCCCTCTGTATTTTCTTCTTTTATTTACACACTTATTATTGGGCCTAAACATCCTTTAAATTTCTTACGCCACCCCCTACGTTCCTCTGTAATGAACATTTCCAAATGTAATCGATCTCATTTCAAAATATCCCTGAATGAAAGAAAACGCTACAAGAATATAAAAGTATAAAATAAATTACAGATAGATGCTAGCCCTGCTTATTAGTATTTAGGACTCGGAATCCTAAATTGTTATATTACTAGGGCTTCTCCTTAAGTAAATAAAATAACATTTTAAACCATTTTTTTATCTATATTAATAAATTGTATTATCTATTTATATAATTTGTTTGATTATTTTAATTTTATTTTAAAAATATTGAGTTACCTTCACCAAACATTCACCCAGAAAAGCTTAAAACCTTTCATTCTCTATCACTCTTACTATTTTCTTCACATCTGAACAGACAAATTGTCACCTCCTACAAATGTAAAGGAGGTTAGAAACTTTCTTGGTCATGATAGGTTTTATTGGTGATACATTAAAGATTTTTTTTGAAGATTACTAAATCCCTTTCCACTCTTTTAGTGAAAGACATATTATTGTTAATTACGCTAATTCTCACGTTTGACTTAGTTAAGATAAACTGGATATGAAGCAACTAATACCTCCAGATTAAAGAAAAATATTCAATCTCTCCTTAACAATACACTTCTTTTATATGAAAATATGTTTAATCCTCATATAATATATAGTCTTTTTCTTTATAATTATATTTTTATTTAAAAAATTCAAACATACGGTTCAAATATCTAATCTAATTGTAATCTATTAAGTGACCAACCTAATCCAGCTCATTTAGTGAGTTATAAAAATTCAAATTCGACTCGACCCATCACAAATTGGTCGGTTAAACGGGTTGACTCACTAATTCACTTAATTACAATTTTTTTAAATAAAAAAAAGCTATAAACTTTTTATAATTCAAATCTAAATAAATTTCACTCCCAAAATGTGTTAAACTCAAGACAATACAAAATAGGATGATATTTTTTAGGGTTTCATAAGATAATAAATTAATAAAATAAATTAGGTGGGTTAGTAACCCAAATGAGTCGCGTTTAAATGAACCATGTTGAAATTTTTGTTTTTAAACCTAACTCGAACACGTGGTGAGCCGAATTAGTCTGTGGGTTATAACCCATTTTTACAGCTCTAGTTGGAAATAAATTTTATAATGAATTTTCTTTTAAAAATTCTAATAGTATTATAATATAATAGATGAAATTGCTGTCTTAACATAAGTAAATGTTTGAATTTTAACCTTTTAGACGGTTTTAGAAAAGAAGATAAATGTGTAGATAATTTAGCCAATGTGAACCAATATAAAGCAAGATTCTCATTAATTTATAATTTTCCTTCTTTATTACACATGAATGTTCTTAAGAATAAGTATGGGCTAAGTGAATATAGATTATTTAATAGATTTCTCCATGAAGCATTTGATATTTGCGATATTATGAGTCAATTTGATCGGAATATCATATTAATTATTTTATTTGGAATGATTTTTTTTCCTAACACTTTTAATTATAAAAAGTATTTTTGTATACATATCTCTTAATATTTTATATTAAATATAGTTAATATTTTAATTAATTACTTATTAAATTAAATATTATTTTTCTTTCTTTAATTTTTCATTAATATTTACAAATTTCAATAAAAATAAGAGACATATGTATTTGCTTACAATAACAAAGTATTGACCGGTAAGAAATGCATAAAATTAAGAAGATATAATATAAATATTTGTCCACAAAAATAAGATAAATATACACATTTTTTTTATAAATAACAAGTATCGTCGAATTAAAAATGTATAATTTTTTTTAAAAAAAATTGTTTACTTAAGAATAATTACATTGATATCCTTGATATTACGCTTAAGTTTTGTTAATCTAAGAGAAGTTGGTTACTAAAACTTTACATACCTTTCTCGGATTTTATTTTTAAGAATAGTATTTATATGAATATCCCATAAAAATAAAGAGAAATATATACATTTTTTATTTTCTAAATAACAAGTATCTAAGTGTGAGAAACGAATAAAATTAAGAAGATATATATAGACTTTTTTTTCAATAAAATTCATGTATAAAAATGTTAACTAACTTAAATAAAATTAATATAAAATAAATTTCAATTAATATTTATTTTTTATATTTACTGTATAAAATACTGTATAGTTTTGAAATATTAAAAAAATTAAAATACTTGCTATAGGCGAATATATTTATATTGCATTTCTTAAAATAATTTTATTGAAATGCATAAAAACTTTGTGATAACGACTGCTAAACTCATTTAAATTATGTTGCCTTCATCTTTTATGATATCATGCCGAACCCTATTACGCACTAGCATGTTTACCTAATAGTGCTTGACTAATTGTTTCAATTAAGTGTGCATTATGTAATTTTGTTAGCATAGAGAATATAACATTCAATACAATTAATATATTTCTAGTGTAATTTTTTTAAAATGAGAATTATTTGTTCTTTAATAACTACTTTCTAAACTAAACTTATTATATAATTATTTTTTATTGAGAAAAAAAATCATTTCATTTAATTTATCCATTTAGAGCTTCAGACTATTGTAGATTATATATTGTAAATTGATAAATATAATTGTAAATAAGAGATAAATGATTATATATGTCATATTAGAAATTAGGAAATATTTTGTAATACAACCACATGAATTATATCTGTTCTCCTATATTATTATATATAGAGGAACAACCACATGAATTATATCTGTACTTCTATATTATTATATATAGAGGATTCCTCTTTTTGCTTTTCATTCTTTTTTTTCCAACTTTACCATCTAAGTGTGGTTTTAAAAAAAATAAAATTAAAGTTTTTTTTTATTTAACTATTTTTTAATTTAATATTTTTATAAAATTAAATAAACCAAAATCATTTACAAAATAAATGAAAACTATCTATGATAAAAAAGTTAACACACGTACACATGTATTTCACTAATATTAATAATAGATAACAAATGCATATTTAGGTTTTTATTCTTTTTGTATAAAAAAAATTATTTTATGACAGGATGTAATTGTATGTGATGATCAATTCAGAATTCAGTTTTTCATAAAAAAACAACACATACTGAAATTAATTATCATTTTTCTCGTAATAAAGTAACTTCTGGCATCATTTGTCTCTCATGTTTTTATCAAGGTATAAATAGTATTTTTATAAAGACTTTTTTTTAGTTTAAACAAAACATTCAAGATCTTCATGCTTCAAAAGGAAATATTGAGATATTATTATCACAATTATTTATTTTCTTATTAATTAGGAGATATGATCTTAGCCTTTTTATATGAATGTATCTATGAACATTATTTTATGAAATCAATAATAGGTATTTATAAGTCTATTAAGATAACATCAGAGTTAATTTTGAAAATTAAATCTTCTTTCACAATTTTTTTCTTTAAAGATGTTTTAAAAGGTTGAAAAATAAAAATATATTTAAAATATTCTTAGTACTTATTCTTAAAAGTATACAAGAGTATTGAGTGTAGAGAACACATATTAATATTCATAAACTTATATGTGTACAAATACTAAATTATATGTATACTAACATAAAATTAAAATATAATAGATATATAATAAGAAATAACAATGGTGCGCCGAATAACTTCTTTTTATCATAATTTCTACATAAAATTAAAATATAATAGATATATAATAAGAATATGCTAACCTACTTAAAGGTTTGGAAAATCTAACAAAATGGTTTGGTATATTTCTACTTTTTAGGTTTTTTGGTGGACTAATGAGCTAAGTTTGATTTTTAAATGATCCGTTGAGCCTAAAACAAGTAGTAGATTCCACTTGAACTTTTAAGTTTTTAAACAAGTCAAAATTATTTAATTATTTAATTAATGAATTTACTATTTTATGATATATATTTAGATAAAGTTCTTTATGAAAAATTTTAAAAAATTAAACTTCTCAATAAATTAAAATTAATTTATTAGCAAATTAAAAAAATAAAAAGACATTGAAACATATAAGAGCTTTTATGAACATAATTTATTTGAAACTTATAAAAATCTCACTTACTTTTTTCAACTAAAACTTTTTTTTAAAAGAACGTTTGTCCAAATAAACGTTTGATATATTTTCTCTACATATGTTAAAATAGATCTTAGTTTTTTTTAATAATAAACTTAATTATTTGTTTGATCTTAGTGAGAAAGTTTCAAGTTGGTTTTCATTTTCAAAAAATATTAATTGCATTTTTATTTTTGAAAAAGTGTTTTAATTAAGTCCTTTTCAAAAAATAAAATTATTAATGACATACTATATATATATATATATATATATATATATATATATATATATATTAATTTTTAATTTTTCTTTGCAAAAAATTTTGTTTTTACATGTGAGGTCTTTGATGTGACATGTAACACAATCAATACCACATGGTAGAGTAATGTCAAATGTCATTATTTTATTTCAATTTAGTCTTTATATATGTTTTTTTTGACTCAAATTAGTTCTATTTCTTTTTTTCAAAATGGAGGAATATTATCCATCTTCAAATTGAGATCAAATTTATTGGAGAAAGGTATTTATACATAAGAGTATGACCTAAATTAGTAATGTATTATGCACAACATAATTACAAAATATTTAACAACATAATTACAAAATATTTAATAACCTAATTACAAGAATTTGATTAGCTTAATTATGGAGATTAATTATTAATTGACATAATTTCAAAATAATAATTTGGACTTTATCACACTCCCACATTCTAAGCGGGAGATTCATAAAAAAGAACTTAGGATAAGCCTTTGATGAAAATGTCAACGATCTAATGGCAGACACGAAGAACTCGTGTCTAATCACGTGCTACCTTTTCTCGAACAAAGTGAGTATCCATCTCAATATGTTTTTTGCATTGATGATGTAGAGGATTATTAGATAGATAAAGGACACTATCATTATCACAATATACTAAAGTAACACGAGAGAGGAAAATGAAGCTCTAATAGGAGATTACGAGTCGACAAGATTCAACAACAACATTTGCAACACATAGATACTGAGCCTCTACACTAGAACAAGAAAGAGTATGCTAGAACTTTGAAGATAAGGAAATGAGGTTATCACCAAGAAATGCACAGTAACCAAATATGGAGCGTCACTGCAATCAACATCAGTTTAAGAAATAAGTTTCTCAATAGAGGTCTAATAGATGTGCAAACCATATTGTAAGATTCCCTTAACGTCCCACAAAATATGTTTAAAGCCTAGCATGTGCTCATTGCAGGAGGCATACATGTGAAAACATACTATTGAACAAAATATGAAATGTTAAGGCAAATGAAGGTGAGATATTGTAGACATTGACAAGACTTCGATACATAATGGGATTCTCATAAAGTGTGTTAGAGGATATACTAAGCTTTTGCTTAGTACCAATTAGAGTAGCAAAAGGATTGCAAAAGGTCATGCGAATGTATGCAATGATGTCACTATGGGTGTTCTGATTGAGGAACAAGTCACCTATATATCTTGTCACAGTAATCCAAAAAAAAATAATTCAAAGGACAAAGGTTCTTCATAGTAAATTCAGAGACAAAAAATGTCATGATATATTTGTGAAGGTCATGGGATAAAGTGATGAGAATGATGTCATATCAAAATCATGTCGATAGATGTAAAGAGTAAACTGAAATATTATACTGAAATCCATTAATAGAAACATTGTTAATACCAAAGAAAAGATATTTGCTTTATAACATAAAGAGTCATTTAAAGGATAAAGTTGAAAAAAATGTATAAAAAATAAAATCTTCTTTATACAATAATAGTATAATATATAAATATGGTTGGGTTACAAAAATATTTCCTAATTTCTAATATGACATATATAATGATTTATCTCTTATTTACAATTATATTTATCAAGTAAAAATATCTTTTAAAATATAAAATCTATTTCAGCCTGAAGCTCTAAATAGATAAATTAAATGAAATGATTTTTTTTTCTCAATAAAAAATAATTATATAATAAGTTTATTTTAGAAAGTAGTAATTAAAGAACAACAAGTAATTATCATTTTAAAAACATTACACTAGAAATATATTAATTGTATTGAATGTTATATTCTCTATGCTAACAAAATTACATTAATGGACACTTAATTGAAACAATTAGTCAATCACTATTTGCCTAATAGGGTTCGGCATGATATCATAAAAGATGAAGGCAACATAATTTAAATGAGTTTAGAGGTGTTATCACAAAGTTTTTTAGCATTTCAATAAAATTATTTTAAGAAATGCAATATAAATATAATTCGCCTATAGCAAGTATTTTAATTTTTTTAATATTTCAAACCTATATAGTATTTTATACAGTAAATATAAAAAATAAATATTAATTGAAATTTATTTTATATTAACTTTATTTAAGTTAGTTAACATTTATTATACATGAATTTTATTGAAAAAAAAGTTCTATATAAATGCATATATTTCTCTTTATTTTTACGGGGATAATCATATAAATAATATTCTTAAAAATAAAATCTGAGAAAGGTACGTAAAGTTTTAGTAACCAACTGCTCTTAGATTAACAAAACTTAAGCGTAATATCAAGTGCGACACACGGGCACTGACAAGGGTGGAAGTGATCGTCGGTGCAAGAGGCACGATGTGCAAAGGACATAGACAAGGAGCGGCTTCTGGCAGACTTTCAGTGGAAGGGGCACATGAAAGAATCAAACATATACCGGAATGAGAGGGATCTAGAGACTATATAGGTATAAGACTATACAATTGAATGATATCTTAAAGGAATTGATTTGGCTACTCATATCACCAAAATGCATTTGCTTTTCGGTAACCTAACCCATAAGAACTCCATGGTTAAACGTGCTTAGCCTGGAGTAATTTATACATTTTTAATTCGACGATACTTGTTATTTATAAAAAAAATGTGTATATTTATCTTATTTTTGTGGACAAATCTTTGTATTATATCTTCTTAATTTTATGCGTTTCTTACAGGTCAATACTTTGTTATTGTAAGAGAATACATATATGTCTCTTATTTTTATTGAAATTTGTAAATATTAACGAAAAATTTAAGAAAGAAAAATAATATTTAATTTAATAAGTAATTAATTAAAATATTAACTATATTTAATATAAAATATTAAGAGGTATGAATACAAAAATACTTTTTATAATTAAAAGTGTTAGTTTGTGTTAGGAAAAACAATATCCCAAATAAAATCATTAATATGGTATTCCGATCAAATTGACTCATAATATCTCAAATATCAAATGCTTCATGGAGATATCTATTAAATAATCTATATTCACTTAACACATACTTATTCTTGAGAACATTCATGTGTAATAAAGAAGGAAAACTATAAATTAATGAGAATCTTGCTTTATATTGGTTCTAAATTGGCTAAATTATCCATAGTGAGTCGAGTTGACTCACTAATCCACCTAATTTTATTTTATTAATTTATTATCTTATAAAATCTTAAAAAATATCATTCTTGTTATACATGGATTGTATTGTACTTTTTTTTATTATTTTGAATTGTCTTGAGTTTAATATCATCATTTTCGAAGTGAAATTAATTTAGATTTGAATTATAAAAAATTTATAATTTTTTTATTTAAAAAAATTGTAATTAAGTGAACTAGTTAGCGAGTCCATTTAATTCAGTAATCTATGGTGGGTAGAGTCGGATTCAAATTTTTATAGTTTGTTAATAAATAAGTTGGGTTGGGTTGGTCAATTAGTGAATTATGATTAAATTAGATATTTGAAGTGTATGTTTGAATATTTGAAATAAAAATATAATTATAAAGAAAAAGACTATATTATTCGAGGATTAATCAGATTTTCAAATAAAAGAAGAGTATTGTTAAGGCTAGGATTGAATATTTTTCTTTAATCTGGAGGTAGTATTTGCCTCATATCCAGTTTATCTTAACTAACTCAAACGTGAGAATTAGCATAATTAACTACAATATGGAGAAGGAGAGTGTGTTGGATATTGTTAATTCTTTGATACTGTTTATAATGATATTTTATAAAATTTCACTTCTCTCCCAATATAATAAATTTAATAAAAAAATAAGAACGAAAATACTGGTGAATCATTCCCAGGGTAAGCAATATTTCAGAGAATTAATGCATGGTCCATGTTCCATGAAAGTAAAGAAATTACAGTTCTCTTGTTTCATAATTTGGTGGTAACAAGTAGAATATTTAGAGGTACTTATGTCTCAACTCAATTAATTTAATTTCAGATCATTGGCCTATAAATGCTCTGCAAAGTTCAGATTTCTACCACAAGCAAGATAAGTTATTGAGATTAAAGCTTAATTGGAAGAGAGAAAGTATTTGAAAAATGGATTCCAAGAGTATTGTATCCGTTACCTTTCTCCTCAGCCTCAACCTTTTTCTGTTTTCCATGGTTAGCTCCGACACCCTTACTCTTGCACCACAGACACCACCGTCACCACAGACACCACCGTCACCACTGTCACCACTGTCACCACCACGAGAGTGTCCAGAGCTGGGTTTGTGCGCTGACGTTTTAAGTTTGGGTGAGAGTGTCCGCCCTGAAAACGGGTGCTGCCCCCTCCTTGGTGATCTTGTGCAGGCTAATTCCACTGTGTGCATTTGCGACATAGCCGACACCCAACTCTTAGGAATGGACTTGGCTACTAACATTAAGTTGAAGATGCTATTAAACTTATGTGAACAGAACCAGACCATCATCTGCAATTAAAAGAACTGATTCCGTAGGAGGGTGCTTGCTCAAAGTTATTGCTTAATGATTATGAATTATACTATAATACTATATATAATACTATATTCAATAAGGGTTTACACCAATAGATAAATAATACTGAGCACACCTATGCTTCTGTTGTTGTTGTTATTATGGGAATGGAGACTCTTACGTACCTTCCTCCATTCATCTTTGTTATCCTCTTTTCTTGAATACAATTACAGACTTTTCCTTTATTGCAAGAACTGATTCCATTCTTCTCTTCTCCCTTTCGTATATTGTTAAAGTATGTATTGTGTAGCCATTTCGGCAAGACAAAAGGAATGGAATAACGTCTTGGTTTAACTGTTATGTTCTTAAGGCTGCAGCGCTCTTTTCCATGCATCGCATTAATATTTTAATAATGTGCTTATTAATTTACACAATTTCATAAGATATTTAAATTTATAATTCAAAATATATAGACAAGTGATCATATGAGAATCAAGGAGAAGATGCTGTATGAAGTTATTTTTACTCGAAAAAATATTTAAATTTGGTACATGAGAATGCATATAATGATAAGACACATCATATATATAACATATGAGAGGTGTTCGTTTTTAAATTCAAATTTAATATTATCGGTTTGTAATATTTATAAATAATCTTTTTATCTTTTTATTAATGGATGTGGTTGATTATATAACTTTTTAAATGATTAACTTGTCATGTATTATATTGTAAGTTTGATGATTGTATTTGACATAAGAGAAGATAGTAGAAAGGTACCCAGAATTATTAAAAGTTATACATATGTATAATTTAAATCTGAATGTATATTTATCTTCATTTAAAATATGTATGAAATTATGTATTAAATTAAACGATATTTTAGTTTCATAGTGTATGAAATTTTGTTTGGTGAGTTTTGTAAGGTGGAGAATTTAAGAAAGAAAGTATGGGATGGTTGGGATGTGAGGTAGAGAGTAAGAATGGTGGAAAATGAAAGTTATTTTGCTTCTACATGAAGATAACTCACTGCTTTTTATAATAAAATTATAATAATTAAACAAATTATATAAATAGATAATGCAATTTATTAATATAGATGAAAAAATGATTTAAAATTGTTATTTTATTTACCTAATGAGAAACCTTAATAATATAACAATTTTGGGTTGAGTCTTAAATACTAATAAGCAGGACTAGTATCTATAGGTAATTTATTACAGAAGAAATTTAAAGGATGTTTAGGTCCAATAATAAGTGTGTAAATAAAAGAAGAAGAAAAAACAGAGGACTTGTACCAAGCCAGCACATTGTACCAAACATAGGCAGGAGTGATGAAGGTGACACAACGTTGAAACAATAAAAAGAATCAAGCATCAATTCTGAGAGAAATAAATACATTAAAAGAAAATAAAAGAAAAACATCTTACTGCATTTTTTTTGGCGGAAAATCTCCCCATTGTCATATGCAGCTGCTGTGTGCAAATTGACACTGTCACTCCACTGTACTTTTAAAATATATTGATGAAAGCTTATTTTAATGTTTTAAAATATATTAAAAAAGATTTTAACCTATCAGTATTTTTTTTTTGACAACCCCAAAAAGTTCAATAAAAAATATGAGCTTGTTATGTACTTCATATTTTTTATATTTATCTTTCGTTCAATAAAAGTTTTATCACTGACTCAATTTCGAGAAAAAAAAAATTTATTAATGATTATTTATTAATTTCATATACTTCTTGCATTTTTCATGAGAAAAATCTTATAATTTTTTTACTTTATGCTATTAAAATTATTTGTTAGATCCTCCCCATCTCGTCGTCAGTCTAGTATGTGTTAGAGTTTAACACCAACATTTAAAATTATTACATAAATTATTACACAGCACCCTTTCAAGGGTCATCAAAACAGGTTATTTTGAAGGAGTACTGAAACATTCACAGTTAAAATTAACAATTCAAACCACTTCTTTAAACTCAGGTTGTACAAAACAACTTTCACTTCTTACAGGCTCCATCACGAGAACAAGAACGCATAAACAGCAGCACAACACAGTTGTTGTATTACATAGTATCATGTGTGGACGTTGTTTATTGATAATAATAGTATAGGTAATGTAGTGTCCATTAGTATTATGCACAAGCACAATGTAGCAGACACCAACATAACGTCCTTAACTTGAAACATACAAACAAACATCATCGTAAAAGTAAAATAAACACAGCAGAACATATATCTCACATATTACGTAGTTTTAATTCAATTGCATGCATCGAAGTCGCCGTCATCATCTCGTTCACAAGAGTTTAATATTATTCTGATGACAACTCGAGGTGGAATGGGGAATATTCCATTATTACTGAGTTTGATTGCGACGCAAAGGCACGCAGCACATCACCGTTGTCAAGATGCCGGACACGTTGAATTAGATGGCGGTTGGCTGTCATCCATGGAGGCGGAAATAAGCATGGAAGAGGAGAGGAGGATGAGAAATAGAGCAACGGCTGCAATACTATTGCAACCCATTTTCTGAACCATTTCTCTTCAAAGCTTAATTGGAGAACTAGAGTTCCTCCTTGTAGATAGCGGAACTTTTTGTGAGGCTATATATAGGCCAAGGATTTTTTTTTTCTTCCTGAATGAGTTAAACTTCTTAAATTAAATTAACATATTGTTTATGGTGAAAATTCTTTTGAGTAATGGATTAAAGATTCATCAATTTTTTCACTCTTAACTTATTTTATGTAGTGGGATAAACTTGTGTTTATGATTTTTATATTCAAATTACTAATGTTTTAGCTTTGAACTAAAAAGAAAAAACGACATTAATTTTAAAAGTATATCATTTCATTATAAAAATAGTTGTTGAAATATTGTTTCAAGCAAATAACCAACCCATTTAAATATGTCACTTCGAATATTAAGATAAAGATATAATAAATTATTAGATTATAATATGTTTTTATTAGTTTCACTGACATTTTAAAATAGACTGTTCAAAATTTAATAAGAATTTTAAAATTTAGAAATAAATCTCCAGAACGAAACAAAAAGTCAAGACAGTTAAAAATTTAATTAGAATTGTTTGATACATTTGTTGTTGAAAATAAGACCTTTCAACCATAGCTAAAAACCATGTTAATTATGAATGACTTTTAGCTATGTTTACATTAACAATTCTCATTGGAAGTGGGAAAGAAGCTAGATTATACATTCAATTGTTATAAATATCATTATTTATTATACTTGTTTTATTTTATCTTGGAAAGCAATATCGTGAATTTGCATTAAATCAATGTTTCAAATTAAATCACAATTCATAAAAAATTAACTATTTATAGGATTAAATATATTTTTGTCTTTGTGAAAATTAAAATCAGTTTCTCCTCAAAAACTTAGAATTATTTTAGTTTTCTATCTCTTTAAATATATAAATTTAGTAATTTTAATCACAGTTTGAATGTTTATTTAGTTCTCTTCAAATTTTTTATCACTTGGGTGGTGAGAATTTCATAGGAGAGAAAACTATAACTAGTTATTTGAGCCTAAAATATTGTCACTTGAGTGATAATGGTAACACTTAAAACAAAATTAATCTAAGTAATGACTATTATTTTTTGAGTATCATTTAAATAACATTTCAATGTTCCAGTGAAATTTGCATAAAATTGAAAAATTAGTAGAACGACAAATTATACACTATTAAAAATGATAACCTTATAGAGAATTTAAGTGAGTATGAAATATATAAGTAAAAAAAATAAAGTTGAATAACATATTAAAAAGAATAAACTTATTTTAGGATGGAAATAATCTCAATCCTTTTAAATGAATTTTAGTTTCATTGTTGTTATAAGGTGATATAGTGATAAAAGTTAAAAGAGAGAGTAAAATAGATTGTGGATTCAACTCCACCACTAACATTTAAGAGTTATAATGTTGACTTAATAGATTTGAAAAAGAGAGTGAAAATATTGTGAGTTCAACTCATCACTCTCTAACAAAATACTAACAACTAACATTTATAAATAAAAAAAACAAATCTTCTTTTACCACTTACTATGGGACTACTATCAATTATTTACACCCTATTTAAATTATCTTAATATGATACACTAAAACCGTACAATTTATTAAATATAATTATGCATTTAAATATTTAATTTTTTATTTTATTTTATTGATAAAATACGTATTTAATTTTGTTATTTTATCATATTTTGACGTATGCCAAACGAACAAATTTCAACCATTGTTACGGGTATCAACCAAATTTTGTTTTTTAAATTATTCGAAAAAATATATATAAAAGCTTTCAGACCTTTAAAAAATTATATAATATGCTTAGTAATTGAATTTCTCAAAATTTCTTGGCGTTGAAAATAAATTTGATATTTTGTTTTTGTAAGCTGTAATTAAGATATGGAATCTAATTCCTCTCGTACTTTTTTTGGTGATGGCATAATTCCTCTCATACAATTGTAATAATAATTTAAAAAGTTTAAGCTTATAATTACTATTCAATTTATGGGTTTATGTGAATGCGAGCGAAATGGAATATTACTTTATTGTGAATATTTTTACTTGAAAAATATTTATATAATTCTATTATTTGAAAAACTCATTTTTTTATCAAATAATAAATAATATATTAATTATAAAAAGTATTTAGTGTGCTTTAACTTTTTTACACACCCAAAACAACACAGAAACCAAATATATAAACAACCGAGATCAAATTTATGATTTATTTATTTTTAAATAAACTTGCTAATCAGATAGTAATTTGTTTGCCACTATTGTCCAGACACATCCTTGTTTATTTCATTAATTGAGGTGAATTTGAGGAAAATGATTATGGATAAAAATAAGCTAATTTTTCAAATCTCATTAACTGTAGTTTCAATACAATAAGATTGAACATTAATTCTATGAGATGTCATAAATTTACGTGGAATTCAGGAAAAAATCGTTACGTATACGGAAGCACCTCTTCTAAATCTGTTGATACATGGACAAAAGGAAAAAAACAATTTCATGTAACATATTAAAGTTGAATTTTTTAGTCATTAACTTTTATTTTAAATTTACGTGGAATGAAATGTATTTTTATCATACAAAATACTTATCTATCAATTCAATTTATTATTTTTAGTGTGTATTTACATATACTCTATTATATATATATAGTAAATCATCATATATATATATATATATTCTATCCCCCAAGCATCTCCATTTCAAGTCAATTCCCGTCCCAATCATTCATTTCCTTTCTCGTATCCTCACATAATCACCTTTCCAACCAGCTCATGCGTCCCCAGACTTCCTACACTCGATCCTCCAATAAATCTTTGACAGGTTTCTCCGAGAGATTACTACGATGACATGAGTTTAACCAATATAACAATTGATAGGACTTCTAGAGATAATACTATAAATTACGACCTGTGTGTTCTAGAAGGATGTTAACGATTTGATTTTTTTTATATTTGAAATGTCAACATTTGTTGTTAAGAGGATAAACAGAGAGAATAAAACACCTCATCAACATAGGCAGAGAATTCAAGTTGGCGTTTACGTCAGTGTATTGTGTGGGGGGGGGGAGGATGTGGGGTGGGGAGGGGGGGTCCTGGTGGAAGTGGGGTGAGGGGGTGGGATGGGTGGTGTGTAACCGGACATTGTCAAATCCCTCCCCCCTCTCCCCTTCTTACAGACCCCACCCCCTACTCTCCATTACTACATAACTACCATTTTATTTTTATATTCGTAAAAGACTTTGAAGTTTCATGTGTATTTCTAAGAAAAACAGCTTATAATGTTTATTATTTATAAATTAATTTTTTTTTGTAATGCAATGCCACTTATAACCTTCTATTTATATTTTACATATTATCAGTTAGTAGCTAATCGACAATAATATATTAGTATAAATTTATTAACAATATTTTAGCATAATATATATTATTCTTTTTTTAGATTTAAAATACGTTAGTACCTTAATAAATAAATGATAAATTAATAAAAAATTATACGTATGTTTTATCAAAATATATTGTAAAAAAGTCTGGATTAAAATATTTTCTTTTGGTTTGGAAGCAGGAAAAAAAGCTGGTTTCGTTCTAATAAACGTAACATTTTACACCACCAGCTCACGTCAATTTATGAATGCAAGATTAGCTTTCGCTTTAAAGATGTTATTAATTTAAGTCGTTGATTACTAAACTACTTGTACTGGCTTATTACCAAAATTACATTTGTAAGAGCTTGAAAATGAAATGCTATTGGGTCCTGCAGCCTGATCCAAAAAACTAAGGGCACTAGGACCTCAGAAGATGCCTCATTTTCCAGCTGCTTTCGTTCAGGGAGTTGAGAGCTTCCCATTCATCCGATTAAAATTCTGCTTTGGACGGGTAAGTTATCTTTCTCCGTTCCTCCCTTTCCTTTGAACCTAGGGCATGCAATTTTCTAGTTGCATGAAATCAATGGATTTCCCCTCTAGATTCTCTACCTATTTTAACTCTAAGAGATGTTCCTGTACCCAATTTGACATTTTGTAGATCTTGTTGAACTTGCTTCTGTGCAAGAGTACTATTTTGGAGTTTCCTCTAAAGAGTGTTGTACTTGTAACCACTAAGGTAAGGGGAGCTAATTATTTTTGTATGAATTTATTTTGTAAAAATATATGCATATGAATGTTGAACTGGTGGCTCTTTGAAACTGTTTATGACTTTATTGTATTGGTTTAAACTAAACTTGAAATTGTGCATGTTGTGATGTGATGAATTTAATCTTGTTTTGAATGAGTTTGTTGGCTGAATTGAATCTTGTTGGAAGGTCTGGAGAAGGGTTTCTGTAATAGCAGGTATATGAGTATTCAAATAGATGTACAGTGTTCTGTTTGAGGTTGCTGTGAGAGGAAGTGAAAATTATTAAAATTAGGCATTTCAGATTTAGAGCATAAGAGAACATGGTATTGTTGAGAGCTTTTCTTTGTTGGTAGGATAGAGAACCTTAAAAACCTGAGTTGGCACATCCCTGATCATAGAGCAGCTCTGGCCTGATCCAGTCAGTTGTGATTAGTCATATGTGCTGGTGTCGAAGGTGAGTTGACATCTGCGTCCTCTCCGGTGACCAATTGGGGTAAAGAAAGATCTCTACTAGTTATATCTATATTATTATAATATAATATATATAATATATATATATAGTATATATATATTATTAAACCCTAAACGCATAACCCCTAAACATAAACCCTAAACCCTAAACCCTAAACCCCAACAAACCGAAAACCGAAACCAGCACCTCGAAACCCTAAACCCAACCCATAAACCCTAAACCCCTCAACCATCAAACCTAAACCCTAGCCCCTAAACCCTACCCCTAACCATAACCCCTAAAACCCTAACCCCTAAACCCTAAATCATACAACCCTAACCCTAACCCTAAAACCCTAAACCCTAAACCCCTAAACCTAACCATAATCCATAAACCCTAAACCAAAACCCTAAACCATAACACCTAAACCCTAAACGATAAACCAAACCCAAAACCTAAAACCCAAAACCAAACCAAACCCAAAAAACCTAAACACTAAACCCTAAATTGTAAACCCCTAAACTGTAAACCCTAACCCTAAACCCGAAACCCCAAACGCCAAAAACCCGAAACCCCAAATCAAAACCCTAACCCTAAACATAAACCCTAAACCCCAAACCCTAAACCCATAAATCGTAAATCCTAAACCATAAACCCTAAACCTTAAACCCACCACAAACCCTAAATCCTAAACCCTAAGCCATAAACCCTAAGCCATAAACCCTAAACCATAAACCCTAGACCATAAACCCTAGACCCTAAACCCTAAACCCAAAATCATAAACCATAAACCCTAAACCCTACACCAAAAACCCTAAACCATAAACCATAAACCCTAAACGCTAAACACTAAACTCTAAATCATAAACCCTAAACCCTAAATCATAAACCCTAAACCATAAACCCCAAACCCTGAACCCTAAACAATGAACTCCAAACCCTAAACCCCAAACCATAAACCCTAAACCCTAATCTATAAACTCTAAACCCTAAAACCTAATCCGTGAACCATAAACCATGAACCCTGATGCCTAAACCATAAACTTTAAGCCCTAAATCCTAAACCGTAAATCGTAAACCCTAAACCGTAAACCCTAACCCTACTCTAAACCCTAAACACATACCCTAACCCTAACCCTAAACCCTAACCTTAAACCTTAAACCCTAACCCTAACCCTAAACCATAAACTCTAACCCCAAAACCCTAAACCCTAAGCCAACCCCTAAACTTTAACCCTAACCCTAACTTTAACACTAATTCCAAAACCTTAAATCTTAAATTGTAAACCGTAAACCCTAAATCTAACCCTAACCATAACCCTAAATTATAAAACCTAAACCCTTAGCAATAAACCCTAACCATAACCCTAAATCCAAAACTTAATCCATGACCCTAAATCGTATATTTTAACCCTAAACCCTAACCCTAACCCTAACAGTCAATCCTAACCCTAAACCCTAACTTTAAACCCTAAACCTTAACCCTAATCCTAACCTTAACCCTAAGCCTTAATCCTAACCCTAACCTTAAACCAAAGCCCTAAACCCTAATCTAAACCGTAAACCTAACCCTAAACTTAACCATAAATCCTAACCCTAACCATAACCATTACCCTAACCCTAACCCTAACCATAAACCTTAACTCTAAACCCTAAAATATAACCTAACTCTATTCCTAACCCTAAATCCTAAATCATGACTCATAAATCCTAACCTCTAAACAAAATCCCTAAACCGAAGCTTAACCTTAAATCTTAAACTCTAAACTCATAAACCGTTAGCCGTAATTGGATGATGCATTAAGAATTAGTTAACAGAGGCTATTATTGCAAAGAACTAGGATCTGTGAACCTCTCGTTCAAAGCCCGTGTTGGTATAGTGATAAAAAAAATGGATTTGTTAGTGCAACCAAAGAAGGCTACATAGCCATGCATGAGTTCCGTTATGGCAGTGGTATGCTCGATTTGAAACTCCTGGTGCAGCTGAGGTAACCCAACTTACTGCTGCAGTGGTTGCTTTTCTACTCTACCAAGGTGGTTTTCATACAAAGGAGATAATAATATTTAACTATATATATATAAATGGGGCTGAAACATTTTGAACCAGCGAACCAAGTGCACCCACTTGAATGTTCAGCTTATCGAACCAGCTAACTTCCATATATGTGAAAAAAACTTTCTCAAAACACATTTTCCGAATCCTTTTGATCAACTTACCTCCAGCAAAAGGGTAGAATATACATGGCATCATGGTAGAATTTAGTTATAATAGATAATTTAACAGGTAAATATGATAATTATTGTAATTCATTTAATTAAGAATACTAATAAATTCAATTAAAAAAAACTTAGAAAATATTTCTCCCCTTCTCTGTTTTTCCTTTATTTCTCACTCTCTCCCATCCACTTCCCCACATTCCCCCTCCCCTTACCTACACTGACCCATTTTTACCATGCACCCTCAAATAAGCAATATTGGCTCTTAGGCAACAAAATTTAGCGTCCACACCATATTTATTCTTATATAAAGTATATCAATAATTAAAATGTAAAATAAGTAGTTAATTTATTTTGGAGCACTAAATTGTTCCAATTTTATTTAGGAGTTTCGATTATGGAATTAGTATGGAGAATTGAGACCTGTTCCAGTCGTATCCTTTCATAGCCAACACCAAACATTGCAATTGCCATAGCCCAAAACCGCTGTTATCCGCTCATCTTTGCGTCAACCCCACCAATAAACTTCAACCTCTCAACTCTATTATAGGGCCCACCAACACCAAACATTGCATACACCGTTAAGTTATTTCGTTCCATTTCACCACATTTTTTTTAGACATATAGTCCCCCTGCAGCTTTTTGTCTATATTTTTTCTAAGAAAACAATGCAGCACCTGAAGTATGGGGTCATGTTCAATTTGAATGCAAGATAGCTTTCGCTTTAAAAGAAGGTTTTATTAATTTAAGTCGTTGATTACTAAACTACTTGTACTGGCTCATTACCAAAATTACACGCACCTTTTCTTACTTTTCATGCATTTCTTTTATTCATTTGTGTATGATGAATCATTTGTTCTTATACAATGAGAATTAATACAATTAATTAGTATATGAAATTTAGGGACACCTTATAGACTGACATTAAAAATTAATTTTAAAAACACTACGACAATACATAACTACTAAATCCTTATTAAAAATTTAAAAGTAAAAAATTAAATATAATATCGTTAAGTGGTCTCACTAATTCATAAATTTTAAAAACTAAATTCATTTTACAATTAGAGTTGTGACCCATACTAATCAATTCAACTTTTAAAACTAATATATGTTACACTAATTTTTAAATTTAAAATTTAGATATATTGTTTAGCAAGAGTAAAATTAGTCAACTTAATTTCATAAAGAGAATATTACTTTTAATGTTATTGGCATTTTAAATATGTTTTTCGACTAATATTGAACTGAAAATGTGTCCAAAGACTTAAATAATTCAAATATTATCATAAAATGTGTTTCAAACGTTAAATAAATTTAATAAAATTTAATTAAAATGACTAAATTCACCCTCATATAAAATTTGAAGATTAAATTGGATTAAAGTTTTGAAGAGAGTCTAATTTTAATTTTTATTAAAAATTAAGGGACCAAATATATACTTAATCATATTTATAAATATATAATAAACTAAGCATATTTATAAGTCAAGATCATTACATCTTCCTAAATTGATTTGAGTGGTTGTAAATAAGAGAGAACTTCTTTAATTATTCATAGTGCTAGAGTTGATACTAACTCATTATCATTTGTTTGATTTAATCGAAACTCTTAATTAAGCTGATAATTATCTGTATCAAATTTATGCATCATTTCTTATAAACTTATTATTGTAATGGTAAAAAAAGAAAAAAAAATATATAAAGATTTCATTTCTTCTAAATAATAAGTATAAATTTGTAAGAAAAACATTATATATAAGAGACTAGAACTTTTCTTCCCGAATTTTTTGATGTTTTTATTTAATTTATCATCTTATTTATGTTTTCATTAAGTTACAATTAAATAGATTAAATTTAATCATTTTTTATTAAATTTGTATAGATGACATTAACATTGTCTTTTACATGTCACATAATGAGTCTTGTATAAAAGTACTGAAACTGATAAGTGATATATATGTACTAAAATGGTGTTACAATATGTATACAAATCTAATGGAAATGATAAATTGAATCTATTTAATACAAAATAGAACTTAATTAAATAAAAAAACGATCAAATTGAATAAAAACACCAAAAGTTAAAGACTAAAAAATAATTTTAGCCATATATATATATATATAATTTAAATAGACTATAAGATAAAAATTATCTTCACTTATATTATAAATTGATCTTATTTTTCGTTATTTTGGATCTCTAACACATTCATTTTCACTGAAATGACAAATAAATTCTTTCTATTTTTATTTTGACGAAAATCTTTGTATTAATATGTAGGTTAAGTATCTGTATAAATAAAATTACTATTAGTTTAAAAAAAGAGATCTCGTTATAATTTAGATAAAGGAAGGAAAAATACATTTTAAACTTTATTTTTTTTATAATTTTAAAAAATAATTTAAGTTTATCAACTTTTTTCTTTTTTTTTCATGTGTTACCTATTATATTTATAGAGAAAATGAGTACAAGAATACTATTACCAACAAAGTATAAAGTAGACTATAATATTTTAAAACTCGTAGGATATGAAATGACAATAAATTTTTACTTTGATGATCAAGAGATACTAGTGATCCGATAGAAACATAAGATCAACTTGTTCGTGTTGAGATTAAATATCTTAATATTAACTCGTGAGTATGAAAATGATTATGATAAGGATGTGATGATGAAACATGCACTTGTTCTTTGTTATTCTTAATATTGGGACATAAATATCTTGTATGAAAAACTAGATATTTATAAATGATCTAATAACACGAATAATACATTATCCACAAATCTCACTTAAATAGATTATGAAATTATAAAAAAAGATATGATCTCAATCTACCTTCATTAAAAAGAATAATATAATACATAATATAGAAGCAAAAAATTATTTTGTAAGCTTCTAAATATCACTACCCAAAAATATGCCTTAATATGCAACTAATTATACACTATTACATTAGAATATGATAGAATATTATAACCAATGTGATTTGAAAGATGTATTTGTGCACCTAGTTTTAACTGCTTTACTCTTAACTGGTTCTGGAAGATGGCTAAATATTTTCATTAATTATTTCATTAATATTATAGGTTTACAAGTACAATTATAAATTTTATTTTATAGTGGCTTTAATTTTTTTTATTGTATGATTCAATTTTTATTTATAATAAATAAATTCATTACACTTTTTTCTAATAGTTATACTTGAATAATACCTTATTTTTGTGAAATACTTAAATTTAAAATTAAAGGCATAAAGAAGGACTATTTATATTATTTTAAATTCTATATATATATTATATATATATATATATATTATATATATATATATTTATATATATATATATAGACCAAATATATTAATTTGCACATATTATTCAGATCAGTCTATTCTGATTCAAATTGTATTATGAGTTAAAAGAAATTATTCCGTCCACTAAAATTTTTTCAGAGTGGACCGAATCATTCATTTTAACCAGTAAAATTTAGGTCAGAATGAGAGGAAAGAGCTAAAAAATATTTGGTTTCAGTATTAAAGATGTATGGGTTCTTTTATTTTTCTGTAAACTTTGAGAATTATTGTAAACAAGGTTCCTATTGTTGGTGTGTTAATCCTTCTTTGGTTAAAGATTTAGATTATATAGAAGATATTGTAAGTCTATAATTTTAATATTCTTATACACTGGATTTTCTTTCAACACATATTGTTGAAAAAAGACTAGACATAAATCTTTAAAAGTTGAAGTAGTATAAAATCTTGTGTGGTTTTTCTTCATCTTCTTTACTTAATTATCTTATAAATCTTTAAAAGATTTGAAGTTCATCTTAATCAGCTTTTATACACTAATTTTTTTTGAAAAGTTTAAAACTAGTCTTAAATTAATTCACTCTCTATTAAGTTATATTAATTCTACAATTCTAACACCTAGAAAAAGAAAATGGAGTAGGATATGAGCTTACAGCCCTAACATTAATCTTTAATCTTTAAGTTTGTACTGTGAGCTTTCCAATGTTTTAAAAGAATTGTGAGCTTAGAATAATAAAGAAACTTATTTTAGCTTTCCAATGTATCAACGTTTCTTTAATCTTTAAGTTTGTACTGTGAAGAGATAAATATAATATAGTGGTGAATAGTTAGTACATATTTTGTGAATGAAAAAATAAATATACAAATTTTTATATAACATATACAAAATATACTAAAATTAAAATAAATTGTTATTTTTAAAATATTAATTTATATATATTAAAAAAATTGGGGGATCCAATCCTCAGACCATGAAAAACTCTAGTCTAAGATGGATAAACATTCATCTTTAGAATTAATTTTTCCATTTTCTTTATAATTAGTTGAAGGTTAAGAAAATGAGGATTTGTGTTTTTAATCTCATTTTTGTTTTCATAAATGGGATTAACTTTTCAAATTCAATTTTTTTTTGAAATAACATAGTTAGAGATAATTATTACATTCAAAATATTATTTATTTTAAAACTAAAAGATTATTTATGATTTTATTTTAAAAAAACATCAATTGAAAGAATAATTGTATTTAAAATGTTATTAACCTTAACTATTCAACTATTTAAGATTATTGGTATACTAAAACAAAAGTTTTATGAAGATGAAATGAAAGAGATTCAATATTTTAGTCATGTATATAGGAAAAATGAAATATACTGTAACGACTTCTATAGTTTATAACTTTCAGTTATGTTAGGGAAAAATAAAAATATTGTAAACTTTGTGAACGTTCTGAAAGTTAAAATTTTAATTAACGCCTAAAACCACTCTTTAACAACTACATTATAATAATATAAATGTATGATTGATAAATTAAATAAAAATTAAATCTAACTGTATATTTAAATGAGTTGTCTAAATATTATTGTTCTAAATTAAAATAATTATTTTTGTAAGAAAAATAAAATAACTACCATGTAAGAAATTAGTTTATGCTCAATCAATAATAATTAAGGAAGACAAGTTAAGAATATTGATTTAGTTTTTTATATAAAATTAAGGATAATAATACTAATAATAACTTGTAAATTTTCTTTTAACATGCTTTGCATTCTTCAGATTTGATTCAATGTTATATTTATTCTAAACAATTATATTAGTAATAACTTCTCATCTCTTTATAAATAATATTTTTTTTCGTCAGACGATAAACAAAGATAGGGAAGATTAAGTTAAGATCTTCATTTATTGGTAATAATATTATAGCGCCCACAGACATATAGATGTAGCAGACATGATCCTTAACTTAAAACGTAAAAGAAGGAAAATGTTAGGAAATAAGAGAGCATGTGAGACATATTGTGTTGTTATGGTGGGCAAGTGTAGGTGGTGGTTTGGCGTCCACAGGTGTTTAATAGAAGGTTGAGGAGAATGTCTAGGTCAACCTTGATAATTCCGAGGTCGAGCTTGAGAACGGCACAGAGGCACACGACGGCCTCAAGGTCAATAAGACCACCGAGGAGGGGACAGCAATTGGGGTCAGGTTTATAAGGGGGAACCAAAATGCTGGCGCAAATATGCAATTTCGGACACTTAACTGGTGGTGGTGATGAGACACACTTAGGGGTGTTGCAGCTAAGCGCTGAAAAGAGAAGGAGGTTGAGGGAGAGAAGAAAGGCAACACTCTTTGAACCCATCTTCTCTTACAAGTGCTATTCTTTGTTTGTGCAAGTACCTTAAATTTCACACACAATTTATAGGCAAAGAATGTGATGTTTGTTCCATACTTAACTAGTTCCGAGACCCTTACCTACGCATGGGTCGGTTATTTTTTATTTTATTTAATATTTTGGTTATAAAATAAATAATATAATTATTATTATATTTGAATGGAACATTTGTATTGTTGTGATTATTTATAATTTGTAAATACTGGAATAAAAAGGTTAATAATATGAAAAAAAATTAAGTTGTGAGTAGAATTGTGAATTGTAAATTTTGCAATATGAATTAGGTTGATGCATATTTATGAAATGTATTATTAAGTTGATGCATATTTACAAATGTGCTATTAAGTTGATGCATATTTATGAAATGACATAATATTTTTTGGATAAGTATGTATACTTACAAATTCATCTAATTAATGTATGGATAGACTTACTACTTGTCTAATTAGTATATCCATAAATTTGTCTAATATGTGCTTGTAGATATGTCTAGTTTGTGAATGGACATATTTATCTAATGATTTTTTTTTTTAAACTCGTCTTATTAGTATTGTATAGAGAGACTCGTCCAATATGTACTTTAAGACTCGTTTAATTAGTGAATTGACTAATTCAATTAATATGTATTGCAAGACTCGTCTAATTAGTGCATGGATAGATTCGTTCCATGTATATTGCAAGACTCATCCTAATTGGTTAAATGAACATCTCATGTAATGTGTATTGCTAGACTTGTCTAATCAGTGTATGGATAGAGTCATCAAATGTGTTTTATTAGACTCGTGTAATTAATGAATAGATAAAGTCATCTAATATGTATTAATAAACTCTATTAATCTATGTATGGACAAACTCTTCTAATATATATTGTTAAATTCATCTAATGTGTACTGCAAGACTAATATAATCAATTGAATGAACAACTCGTCTAATGTGTATTGCTAGACTTATCTAATCAGTGTATGGATGGAGTCATCAAATTCTTAGACTTGTGTATTTAGTGAATGGATAGACTCATCTAATATGTATTAATAAACTATACTAATTTATGTATAAATAAACTCTTGTAATATATTTTGCTAGACTCATAATAATTGTATGAACACACTCGTCTAATATATATTTATAGACTCATTTAAACAATGTATGAACAAACTTGTCTTATAAATATTTACTAGTGCAAAACATAGATTTTAAGATGACATTATAGTTTTTATAATCCACCTATCATAATAAGTGAAGTAGTGACAATTGTAAATATATGAGATTTTCTAAGTCGGTTATCACTAGAATAGTCTTAATACGTGGGTGGAGTGATGACTTTGTAAAAAAAGTACAATAATTTCTATGCTTGTTATAATTAGAACCGCTATAATAAGTGAGAGCGATGACAATATTCTAATAAAATACATGTCTTTTTATGTCAGTTATCATAAGAACCAACATAATCTATTAATTTCATACTTCCTTCGTAGCCTTCTCAGGCACACTTAACATTCACAACTCTCCTCCTCTCTACACCCTCGTCTCCTTGTTACACTACATTTCACCCCAATCTCCTCCTCACTTTGTTGCCATCGGTCTTTCTTTCTCTTTGGCTTGGTCGCTCGCTCTCACATTTGATAAATGGGTACTTTTCTCTCGTTTAGGATTTTCTTTATTCCTTATATTTATCTCTTTCTATCTCTTAATCAATATTTTAGGTTTCTAGATGGTCGTACTCTTCGATAACAAGATTTAGAAGCCTAACCATGAAGTTATCATCGAGGACATAGGTGTCCTCTACCAAGTTTAATGGCAACTTCCACTTATATGACTATCCTTGCATCAAACTTGTTTTTACACTTCTCGTACTTTTTTCCATTATTCATTAAAGTTAAACTAGTTAAAAACATTGTGTATTCTTTCAAGTCCTTGTGGATGACAATTGTTGTATTACAAACTATCAAATATACTTGCTGAAAAAATTGATTGCATTGAAGCATCAACATGTATGTAATGTGTGTTTGTGTTAAAGCCTATATAGTTTGAGATAAGGTGAAATTTATGGGTGGTGATTAGTAAACACATGATTTAATAGCAAGTAGAACTAATACAAAATTTTTCATCCACGTATGTATGACTTATACGAATCAAATGTGAAAAATGCACGTGACATTTTTATAATTATAAATTACTTTTGTTGAAACACTAAAATAACTTTTTGTGGGGACTTTCTATGTTGGGTCGAGATACATGAGTTTGGGCCAATGATGATTTTTGTTTCATGATCTCATGGTAGGTGTATGATTTCTAATATACGAGTCAATCTCTAAATATGGAATTGAATCTAGATAATTTTATGCTAAAAATTATAGATGTGATGAATTAATATGCCTATTATATTGTGAAATGTGTAATCCGGTACATAGCTATATTTATATTACATGTCAGTATAATATTATTACAGCTTATCTTCACTAGTACAAAAACACTCTATAACGTCAGTGTTTTTCAGCCTTTCACGTCAAATTCAAGATCCACGTCATACTGGGAAATGTTAAATTGACGTCGAACATAGAACAATTCGACCTTTATATTAAAACAAATTAACGTCGAATTTTTTCAATATTCGACGTTAATAATTTTTTTTGTATTTTTTAATTAATTGTGATGTTTTCTACAACTCTACGAGACCTGAAAAACAGAAAACAACAAATTTTAGTTTTTGGTATTTTATAAAACATGAACTATGAACATGTAGTATCAACAACAAACAACAATAACAAACAACAAAGAAGTTCAATCAAACAACAACAACAAACCGGTTCAACCAAACAACAACAAGCAAGTTCAACAAAAAAACAACAAACAAGTTCAACAAACAAGTTCTTTAAAACAAAAACGAAAACTAACCTTCAAAAGGTGGGTTCGTCGAAATAAAGTGTTGTCACTAGTGAGAGAGAAAACAGAATACGCCTATGAGAGGACAAGAACACGAAAATAATAGGTCAAAACAAACGAAAATCATAATTAAAATAGTTAATTAACATGCATTTGTAACAAATGAAAGAAAGATTACATGTGATGGTCGTCAAACTTCGTTCCAAAAAAGTTCGAGCAGAGAAGAGGGTACTGCGCGTTAAGATAAAGTGAATGAATTTTCAATCTTTCGCTCAAATTTTTATATAATTCACTAACCTTTTAACGTTTAAACACTAGGGGGCATTCGATGTTTTATATCTTTTTGACGTTTTACAAAAATTTACCCAATGTAACAAATTGACGTCGAATTATAATTCTAAATGACTTTAATAATTGCATCTATTTACAAAAATGTCACCGATCATTTATACGCTGTTTTTGTACTATGCTTGTTTTTATTGTGTTTGTGATTTATCCACTTGTTCGTACATTGTATATGAACATATAATTAACTGAGGAATGATATAGATATAAGGAGACTACATATTAATATTTTCTTTTATGTTTTGTGCAAAACTTTATTACGTAACTTTTGAGAAATATGGTAATACATAAGTTATACTACGCAGTTGTTTAGTTTAATATTAAATTTGAAATACTCTCAATTAGCATAATGATTCGATTAAATTGAAATGTTACATAAATTAAGATATTTTTTAAGAAAACTAAATAAAGAGTAAACAATAACATGTAAGTAATACAGTCTATAATAATTAACAGATATAAAATTAAAAGTATTAATCTATTTAGGCTTAATTAATGATTTAGTCTTCTAAATTTTGGGTTTGGTTCGTTTTAATATCTTTATTTATTTTTATTTAATTTAATCCTCCAATTTCTTTAAAAGTTCCATTTTTTTAGGTTAAACTTCTTATAAAATTGGATAACTAAATTGAATTTAAAAATAATAAAAGAATCAAATGAACTAAAACAACGAATTAGAGACTAAATCACTAATTAAATTATTTATTTATTATATAAATTTAGTAACAATAAATAATTTTAAATTTTTTTTTAACATGTTTTTTTTTGTGGGACTCCCATCATTGTCATGCTTTTCATTCTTCAAATTTGATTCTATGTATATATTTTAAATAATTATATTAACAATACAACTTCTTATCTCTTTATAATTAATATTTTCTCTAACGCAATATTATATTATATTATATTTATATTATTTTTCGAAATAGACCCACTTAAAACATAAACAAATTTGTGCCTTCTTCTCATTCACCTAGTCTCCTTTCATGCTCCGATTCCTCTACACCATTAAGCGGAAAATCAAATTGAAAGAACAACTTTTGTTTGTGCCAAAGATCCCAAATATTTTTCCTTTTTTCATTTAACGGAAGATAATCCAAACTGATTTTAATTTATCACTACTAGATAAATTAATAAGCAATTTAATACATAGAAAGTAAAAATACAAAAGCTAAAAGAGAGACAGACAAACAATCTAATAGAACCTTGAACCAGTTCATGAATGAACAAAGGACTGTCAGACCTTGCGATGAAAAAAGATAGGGAAGATTAAGTTAAGATCCTCATCAAGAAGAACAAGAAGAGCACAAGGTAACAAACGTTAATTTATTGTTAATAATATTACAGTGCCCACAGGCATATAGATGTAGCAGACATGATCCTTAACTTAAAACATAAAAGAAGGAAAATGTTAGGAAATAAGAGAAGATGTGAGACATATTGTGTTGTTATGGTGGGCAAGTGTAGGTGGTGGTTTGGCGTCCACAGGTGTTTAATAGAAGGTTGAGGAGAATGTCTAGGTTAACCTTGATAATTCCGAGGTCGAGCTTGAGAGTGGCGCAGAGGCACACGACGGCCTCAAGGTCAATAAGACCACCGAGGAGGGGGCAGCAATTGGGGTCAGCTTTAAAAGGGGGAACCAAAATGCTGGCGCAAAGATGCAATTCCGGGCACTTTGCTGGTGGTGCAGTTGCAGCGGTTAGGGTGTTGCAATTGACCATGGTAAAGAAAAGGAGGTTGAGAGAAAGGAGAAATGCAACTGTGTTTGAACCCATCTTCTCTTAGGTTTAATTGGCGAACAAGTGCTCTTGTTTGTTTGTGCAGGCAGCTCACATTTCACAGACAATTTATAGGCAAAGAATGTGATGTTTTTTCCATCTTTAATTTTTGAGTATGAAATGGCCAGAGTTTGATGTAGGGTTGAGTTTATTATCTTTTATTGATTAAAAATGATTATATTTATTACTCTTTTCTTTTCAAAATATAGTATTTTCATTTCTTTCTAGTTTTAAAATAATAATGTTTAATATTTTCGTTAAGCAATTTTTCTAGGTATATTTTGAGATTTTTTTTTTAAGTGTTACTTTTAAATTTTAAATTAATATTCATTAGTGTTTTGCAAATTTTATTTTTAATTTATTATTTAATATTTAAAACTATATATTATTAATATTATATATATATATATATGGGTTTGCTAACCAGACTCAGAGTATTTAATGTAAATACGTTAATGTTTTTTTCTTATTTATTAATATAAAAATGTTTTTAAAATAGAAAAACTTCATGTCTAAGAGTTTCATTTAATAAGATTTAAATTTTATATCATTTTTTATAAGAAGGTGCTATGAGATGTAATTTTTAAACATATAATCGTAAATATAACCATTCACTGTTAATATATTATTCAATAATAATAATTAATAATATTATTATTATAACCGTATTAACTCTGCAAAAGTTAACATATAAAGGTAATTTAGAAGTTAACAGTAGTTTTAATCAATAATGAATTAATTAAATATTTTTCAGAGAACATTAAAGTATAATTTTGAACAAGTAATTAAAGTCATGTTCATTGCAAAAATGGTGATAGAAACTTAATTTATTTTTTTTATTTCTATAACTTGATTACAATTTTTTGTTTCAATATAAAATGTTTTAAAGGTCTTTCATTTAGTAATAATCTGTCTGAAAAAAATTTGGAAGAAAAGTTGTTTTTAAGTAACATATTTTTTTATTTTTATAATTTATGGTTTTATTTAATTTTTAATCTTAAATTAATTTTATATTATGTTAGTATTATCTAATAGAGAGTTTTTATAAAGTATTTTATGGTGTAACGAATATATATTCTAAATTGTATTGGAGAACAATTAAACGTATAAAATCTTAAATGTAGCATTTCATATTAAAAATGTATTATGAATATACTATAAAATTCAACGGATTAATTTTGTATTTTAGCCGTTAATATATTATTTATGATTAAAATAGTTAATAAATTTTAATAAATAAAAATAATAATTAATTAATAAATTATTGAAAAAAGTCGAATAAAAGAGTAACATGAAAAATTCAAAACAATGTCTTACAAATTGGGACGGAAAATTTACAACTTTTTCCTACATACAAAACTAATTATTAACATTCATATTTTGTATTTTTAAAAATTATGTTTAATTAGATTTCTTTTTAAATGTATATTTTTGTTATATGAGTTCTTATTCGGATACTGAGCATAACTGATAAGTGACAAGATTTTAAAGAGGTTAGAGTTAAGTTCTAAATGTGAGAGTGAATGTTTATTAGTAAGTAAATATATTTTAAGAAATATTAATTGTATTGTTAGAATTAGCATGAATTGTGAATTTATATGTAGTTTTATCATTTTGAAAAATACATTATATTAAATTTTAGATGTACGTTAAGCTTGTAATTGCATCTGGGTCCACTGTTTTAGCCAGATTCTTTCGTTAAGTGACAACTAATTTTAGTATAAGAAATATATTTCTTTTAAGAAGAGGAGATATAAAAGATAAAATTTTATATTTCATAATTATACATAAAAATTAGATTTTTATCGATTAGTTATTCGTTGGTTTAATAGTATTTTTTAATTTTTACATTTGTAATAATAACTCAATAAATTTGATTTATTTATATTTGGCTTAATATGACATGTATATATTTTAAAAGGATTCAATTTGTTCTTTTACATTAAATCAAGAATCACTAATTCTATAAAATATAAGAACCATATTAAATAAAAAAATAAAATAAAAACATTAAATAAAAAATATATAAAACAAAATTATTAAATCAATGCTATAATTATAAAGACAAAAAATACTATTAAGTCTTACTCACTTGTAGAAACAAAATATATAATTTCTTTAGTTTATTTTCTTACTTCTTTTTAAGACGTGTATTAATTAGACGAGTGTATATGTATACTGATTATATTGAGTGAGTTTATCGATGTATTAATTGAATGAGTCTAACAATGCATATCAAACTAATCTTTCCATATACTGATTGAAAGAATATAGCAAAAAGATTATAGGAGATTGTCCATATAATAATTAGATGAGTATAACAAAATATATTATACAAGTAATTTCATATATTGATTATACGAGTATAATAAAAAATATTAAACAAGTATGTGAATACATTGATTACATGAGCAAAGCAAAATACATTAGATGAGATTATCAATGTATTTATTAAACTAGTATAGCTAGTAATACACATTAGACAAGTTTTTCATCACTAAATTAGACGAGTCTATTAATATAAAAATTTGTTCTTTTATCGCTTAGATGAGTTTATTCAAACATTTATTAGATGAATATAACAAAAAAACATTACACATGTCTAGTAATACACATTAGATGAGTCTATTCATATACTGATTAGATGAGTATAACAAAAGGTATTAGACGAATCATTCCATACATTGATTTTTTATATGCTTTAAGAATACATATTAAATAAGTATGTTCATACATTGAATAGACGTGTCTTGTAACATACATTAGATGAGTTTGTCTATAGACTAATTACATCTATATAACAATATATGTTAGACAAGTTTGTTCATATAGAAATTAGATGAATTTATTAATACACATTAGACTAATTTATTCATTATATGATTAAGCGAGTCTTGCAATTAGGGATGACAATGAGTCGGGTCGGGTACGGATAGTGTCTACCCGCTACCCGACCCCAAAAAAAAAATCTACCTGTTACCCGCTCGCTACCCGCATGGATACAACTTTAAAAAATACTCGTGAGTATTTCAAAACTCGTGAATACTCGCAGGTATCCGCAAACCTACAAATATTTAAAAAATATATATGTTTATAAAATATTAAAATAAAATTTAAATAAAATTATAAAAAAATATATAAAATATAATATAAATTAAATTACATATAAATTAAAATTTAATTTTAATTAAACTTAACTTAATAAAATATAAATTAAATTTTTATTTTTATTTTTTACAAATACGGATAGTATAATACCCGCACCCGACCCATTTATAAGCGGGTATTAAAATACACACTACCTGCAATATACATTACACAAGTTTGTCCATACACTGATTAGACGAGTCTAACCATACACAATAGGGGAATCTATCCATATAGATTAGACGAGTCTAACAAGATATATTCAATAAGTTTGTCAATGCATTGATTGAATGAGTCTAGCAATTCATGTTACATTAATCTAATTATCCACTAATTTATATTTTTAGCGAGTCAATTCTACGTATCTCTACATATTCTTTGTATTTTTAGAGAGTTTATATATGTTTTATCTTTTATATATTGATTTTCTAAACTTATAAATTATTTTTAAGGCTAATTCTATTTAAAACTTAATTATAAATTTAAAAATATTTATTATTTTTTTCTCGATCTTTAATTCTCTTAATAAATACAAACCAAAAGTAGACTGTTTAAATCTAATTTAAAATAATAAAAAACATACAAGTCAAGCTTCTCCGACTGCACATCAAACATAATTCACTTGAATCGTGCTTCAGGTGCACAACTTTACTTAAAGATAAATTCGTGTTTTTTTTTATATATATTTCAATGCATCACCAAATTTAATTAAAGAAAAATAGTATACTTTTACCTCGACTTTATTAAAAAAAATAACGATAAAATCGTTTTATATAATCACGATTTCTCTAAGATTTTCAAACTCTTGAAATAAAAAATAACTTCTTTACTTCGTTTATTTATTGATAATTTTGAAAAAGAATTGTGGTAGATTGGTANCTATATAACAATATATGTTAGACAAGTTTGTTCATACAGAAATTAGATGAATTTATTAATACACATTAGACTAATTTATTCATTATATGATTAAGCGAGTCTTGCAATTAGGGATGACAATGAGTCGGGTCGGGTACGGATAGTGTCTACCCGCTACCCGACCCCAAAAAAAAAATCTACCTGTTACCCGCTCGCTACCCGCATGGATACAACTTTAAAAAATACTCGTGAGTATTTCAAAACTCGCGAATACTCGCAGGTATCCGCAAACCTACAAATATTTAAAAAATATATATGTTTATAAAATATTAAAATAAAATTATAAAAAAATATATAAAATATAATATAAATTAAATTACATATAAATTAAAATTTAATTTTAATTAAACTTAACTTAATAAAATATAAATTAAATTTTTATTTTTATTTTTTACAAATACGGATAGTATAATACCCGCACCCGACCCATTTATAAGCGGGTATTAAAATACACACTACCTGCAATATACATTACACAAGTTTGTCCATACACTGATTAGACGAGTCTAACCATACACAATAGGGGAATCTATCCATATAGATTAGACGAGTCTAACAAGATATATTCAATAAGTTTGTCAATGCATTGATTGAATGAGTCTAGCAATTCATGTTACATTAATCTAATTATCCACTAATTTATATTTTTAGCGAGTCAATTCTACTTATCTCTACATATTCTTTGTATTTTTAGAGAGTTTATATATAAACTTATAAATTATTTTTAAGGCTAATTCTATTTAAAACTTAATTATAAATTTAAAAATATTTATTATTTTTTTCTCGATCTTTAATTCTCTTAATAAATACAAACCAAAAGTAGACTGTTTAAATCTAATTTAAAATAATAAAAAACATACAAGTCAAGCTTCTCCGACTGCACATCAAACATAATTCACTTGAATCGTGCTTCAGGTGCACAACTTTACTTAAAGATAAATTCGTGTTTTTTTTTATATATATTTCAATGCATCACCAAATTTAATTAAAGAAAAATAGTATACTTTTACCTCGACTTTATTAAAAAAAATAACGATAAAATCGTTTTATATAATCACGATTTCTCTAAGATTTTCAAACTCTTGAAATAAAAAATAACTTCTTTACTTCGTTTATTTATTGATAATTTTGAAAAAGAATTGTGGTAGATTGGTAAATATTGTTAGAAGTGGACTTGAGGCCTAACTCATCTCCACAAAACCGGCTTGTAAGGTGAGGTCTGCACCCACTTATATACTTTAATTTGGCCTTATCTCTAGTCGATATTAGACATTAATGGGTGGTCCAATAGCAGCCCGATAATGGGTGGAACAATATGCCCAACAAACAACCAATAATGCTAGGATAGGCTCTAACCATAGCTCTGATACCATGTTAGAAGTGGACTTGAGGCCTGACTCATCCCCACAAAACCGGCTTGTAAGGTGAGGTCTGCACTCACTTATATACTTTAATTTGGCCTTATCTCTAGTCCAACAAATATTCCTCTTATTTTCACGGTGTGCGAGAAACTAAACCCTCATCAATTAAATTATATTATTTTCACTTTTAACTTTTAAAAAACCGAGGAAAAATTAATAGGAGAATTGGAAAATAAAATACAAAGATTAAAATTAAATAATTTTTTTTGTTTTAATTAAAAATGAATAATTTTAAAATAAGAAAATATAAATTATTTTATTTAAATTGAAAGAAAAGTATTATTATTTTATTATTATGATTATAAAAGGCTATTACAACTATGGTTATCTTATGGTGATACATAATTGAACGTGAGACTGTTACATTTTTTTTTCCAATATATCATATATTTCTTATTTATTTATTTCCAAATATTTTTCATTGAACTTTACTCGTTTAACTTTGTCCTCTTCTCTCCTTCAAACTCCAATATCCCATCCTCTTTCTGCGGTACATAAGGTTCTCTTCTGAGTGCCAAATGCAAGAATCATGAAATTGCAACAAAAACTACCACTTTCTCATGCACGGTTGGTGATATGGGTGTCCTAAAACTGTCCAATTGTAAGTTTGGTATGGAATGCTTGCAATAACAAATAGATAGAGGAGCAGAGAGTGAATCCAAACAGTAAAAAATCATTTTTTACAGCATAATTTTTGTAGTTTCAGAAAAATAAAACAGAACTTAGCTTGGAAGAAAATATATGTTTATTTGTTGTTGATCAAAGAAAAAAACACCTTTCTTTAACTAGTGGAGGCATTACAATGCTATCAAGCATCCACCTATATATACACACACTTATACACATATTTTCAAAAATGTCATGGTTTTAAAAGACTTTACCTAGATATATCAAAGTATAGACTTTAGTTCTAAGTTAAACCAAAGCCTATATCCATCTACATATGCCTTGGTCTCCTCTCACTCTCGTTGTTTGTTCTCCTTCTTGATCTTGTTCTCGTGACGACTTTGTTTTGAGTTGTTAGTACTGATCTTAGTTTTGGACTTCGAGAAGTAGACTTCATTTCTTAACCAAAACTTATTTTCTCCTTTTTTTTTTACTTTATCTAGATATGCTTCAGTTGTAAAACTAAAGCATAACATAAAAAAACTCGAGGTCACAACTCATTGTTATACAAGTGTTAGGATGGATTACATAGATGTAAATGTGACTTAGCCACTAAATTTTGGTTATACACAAAGATTTGTGGTTTATAAAAAAAATGTTTTGAATGCTTGAACTTGAATGGTATTGAATTTTGTTTGATGAATGATTGTTTGAAATGTTTTGAATTGAGTATTTATTAATATGTTATGTTGATATAGAGATTAGATGAGTTAGTTGTAGAGTTTCATTAATTTAGGTTTTGAATCCTTCTTTATGATAGCTTATGAAATTTATATAAACAAAAATAAGCATACTTTGAGTTACTAATGTTGAAATTTGTGTAAGTAAAAGATAATGTTTGAACAAACTCTAGTTTAGATTGATGATTTGAATTGTTTAAAAATAGTATTACTAAAATGGTTTTGAAAATATATTTGAAGATTGATTTTATTATATTGCTAAAATTTATTTTTATGATATTTTCACGTAAGTGAAAGAGTATAAACTGCGACTTTACTTATTTTGGTTAAGCAAAAATAAAGTTAAAAATAACACTGGAACTCAACTCAATTTCTATTCAATTTTTACTCAAACAAACATATGTTTGCCAAGTTAAAAGAATTCATCTTTTCTTTTAGTAACTTTAGTTCATTAAATGATAATGTTTTTACAAATACAAATTAAATATTAATTTTTATATGTAATTGATTTATGATTTTATTTAAATAATTTATATTATATTATAATGACTAATGAGACTGATGGATTTTACATAATGGAATTTGATTAAGTATTGACAGGTTATATCTACACAGCATTCAAGTTTTTAATAATAGAACTTAAAAAAAAACTATCTCTATGTTATATTTTTAATAATTAAACTTTGAAACAGTTAAAACATTAATACAAACATATCATCGGAATAAAGATTCGACACTAGTTAGTTGAATTGTCATACGACATATATAATAAGCTTGACCTAATTTCATACTCCAGTTCACTTCATGTTTAAGCCGGAAAGCAAATTGTAACGACAACTTTTAGTTCAAAAGATGGAAACTGATTTTAATATCATTACTAGAACAATCAACGCCTTTTCTACTCAAAGATAGTACAAAACCCAAAAGAAAGAGAAGCAAACAACTTAATCAGTTCTCAACCAAAGGACTGTTATCATGTTTCAGAAGCAGGACGATAAACAAAGCGAGGAGGAAGATAAAAACCTCGTTTACCAAACGTTCATTTATTGCTATAGTATTATTATAGTGTCCACAACATGATGCAGACACGAATAGTAATACATCCTTAACTTAAAACACGGAAAAACAAAGAACGGTAGGAAGTAACAGAACATCTTGTGTTCTTATTTGCAAGTGTAGGTGGTCTTTTTGCGTCCACAGGTGTTTAATAGTAGGTTGATGGGAATGTCTAGGTTAATGCTGACTATTCCCCCGAGGTTGAGCTTGAGAACAGCGCAGAGGCACACGGCGGCTTCAAGGTCAATAAGGCCACCGATGAGGGGACAGCAATTACGGTCAGGTTTAAAAGGGGGCAGCAAAATGTTGGCGCAAACTTGCAATTCCGGGCACTTAATCTGTTCGTTATGATGGGCAATTTGGGTGTTGCAGCTGACCATGGAAAAGAAAAGGAGGTTGAGAGAGAGCATAAGGGCAATGGATGAAACACTCTTGGAACCCATTTTCCAAACAACTACAGTGATTAGTTTCTCTTGAAGGTTGAACAAAATGCTCTTGCTTGTCAAAGGTTGTTGAAATTTGCCACAATTTATAGAGAAGATGTGTGGTTTTTTTCTTCTTTTCATATGCTTAGTTTCCGGATATTAATGGCCAAACTTTATGCCTTGGACTGTTAATAGGTTTGATTGGTAACTGATGAAGTTTACACTACTTCACGCAAACCTACATAAATTATTCTCTTTTTCTATCCTCTCCAAAATAATACTATTTTTAGTTTTTTAAATTTCTCAAAATAATATTTTTTTCGTACTTTTTTAATAATGGGTAATATTTTTTTGTACTGAGTTTTGTTAAAAAAACACTTTTGAATAAAAATTATTAAAATTTGTAAGGGTTTATGTAATTTGCTTATTTAACTTTTTACTTTTTTAAGCAGTAAATGTTGCTTCTTCAATAACTGAGTTCTTAAGTTTGAGCACGACATCTTTACACGTAATTAAAAACGTATATATTACCTCTTTCCCAAAATCCTACTATTTTCGTATTTTTAGTGTTGCTCTTTGTTCTGGGCTAAACTAGTATATGGAATATTTTTTTCTATAATAATATTCTTTTAAAGTTTCCTATTTTACTTTTTTTATAATAATATATGCATATATGTTATATAAGATTATATAAAAACATAGAGTTAAATTTTAAGTGAAAATTAAAAATAGTGTACTTTAAAATTTTAATTCAATTTATTCTTTCAACTTTAAAAATAGGTAGATTTAACAATTCTATTATAATTTTGTTAAATTTATTTGATATTATATCAAATAAATTTAACAAAAGGTGTGTTGGAAGTTCTTCATCAATTAAAGATAAAACCAATTTATAATATATAAGTGTGTGCAAATCTTATCTTACAAGCCGGTTTTGTGGGGTTGAGTTAGTCTTAAAGTCCACTTTTTAAAATGGTATCAAAACTATAGTTAGAGTCTATCTTAGCGATATTTGTTATTTGTTGGGTATGTTGTTTCACCCACTATCTTTCCTTTATTTGACCACTCATTGATTTTTAGTCTCATGCTCTATATAATGTTTATACATTTACTTAATGGGTGTGCGTTAGAATTTTCACATTGATTAGAGATAAGACTTAAAGTTCACTTTTTAATAATAATTAAGAATATACCTAATTTTGAAAATTACACTTCAATATAAAAATATGATCTTTTATTGTTAATATATAACGATATTATAATTAATAACTTTTATTACTTTATTATTGAATAACAGAGAATGATAGTAAAACAATCTATTCATGCTGATGATGTAAAAGCATCTAAGACTATTTCATTATCCAAGAGTCTTTTTATATTAAGTATAATATACTTTTATATTAGCCACAAAGTATTACAATTCTTAACACATAAATACAAATGGAGATAATGAAGAAATATAATAATCATATTATCAAATTAACGAAAAAATCAAACAAGTGACTCAGTTAAAAGATATAAATATTTTGAATATTCAATAAAATAAAAATAAAAAACTTAATAAAAAATACAATAAACAATTTAAACATAATTAAACCTATAAATATTTCAAAAAATATGACTGCTAAAATCAAATAGAAAGAATAGTATTTTTAGTTTTCTATTTTTTAAATTATATATATATATATATATATGAGTTTGTTAACTTTATGTAGTATACCAAATTTTAATATACCCTATTTATAAAAGAAGATATACTTTAAAGGTTATCTAAATTAGCAAACTTGTCTGTATATATAGTCTCGCTTTATATCGAAAAGATACACAAAAGGTAATTAAGAAGTCAAGGATAGTTTTGATTCAATACAAGTTAATTAAATATTTTTAATCACTTTGCCAGAGCATCAAAAAGATATTTCGGAACTAGAGTTTTGTATTAAATGTAATATTTATTATTAGAAATCATAGTATTTTATTCAGATACACAATAAAGGGATCAATTTCTTATTGTATCTATTATAAACTTAAATACCACAATATAATTAAATATTAGTATTTTTAGTATTTCTAAGCACAAATAATATGAATAATTCTATCATCTTCTTCATTACACTTAGTTTGTTCTATACTTTTACTATTTTCTTTTATGATTTACTCTAATAAAGTTTTATAAGATTTATATTTTTATTAATATTTCATTTGATTGCAGGTAAAAATATATAATTTTGAAATGCAAAAAAAATTAAATTATATTTTTATGATATATGGTCTTATGGACATATTTCATTTTTAAAATAAGAAGTTAGCAATTACAATTTAGTAACAGCTTTTATTTTTCATTATTTGTGTGAAAGTATGTTTTGAATTGTGTTTGAAAGTTTCACATTATTAAAAATAGTGTGAAATTTATAATATACAGGTGAAAGTAAATTTCTTCTATTAGTTAATTTTTATATAATTAAATTAATTTTAAAATCTACTTATTCACATATTATTAGAATTATGAGTTAAAGTTTATCGTAATAAAATTTATTGCGTTAAGTCAATACTATTTCATTTCTTATTAAACCGCTATATGTCTTACTGTAATATATTAAAAATTTTATCGACTAAAAATAAAACTAATTATAATACATAATTTAATTAAATGTGAACAAGTTAGTTTTATTTAACAAATCGTACATTAAATTTTTGTATAAACAATATTAATAGTATGATCATGTAAGTACTTGAAATTTGACAAAAGAAATGTTGTTCAGAAAATGAAAATTTGTTTGAGTTTATTTGAATGTTTGAGAGTTTGGGTTAGTCTCTATTTTATGTTTGTTTAAGTAGCACATTTATGGATTAAATGACAAATGTTTTTCAAAAGATAGATGGTTTCCTCACGTGACATATTTTTATTCTAAAAAAATAAATCCATCAGACATAAAATGATATGTGAAAAATTATATAAAATGTATGTATGAGTTAGACATATACACACTAGAAGACTCCAAAGACTGTTTTTGTGTCTCCAATCATCCAAAGCTCAACTCCCTTCGAGTTACAAGAAGATAAAGGGCTTCATTTCCAATATCAGCAAGGCTATGCTCAACGCTAACGTGTATAAAATTTCAGGTTACTCTTTACAATATTGGCTTTCAACAGTAGTCAAGGGACGCTCAATGGTGAGCTCTTTGTAAAGAGCTTAGAGACAAGAAGGTGGCATTTAGCTGCAAGAATATGGTACTCAGGGCCACCTAGACTTAAGATCTCTCTTTTAATGTTTTTCCTGCTTCTCTGTAAAGAGAAGCAATGGTTAAGGGGCGCTCAGTATGAGATCTCTGTAAAGAGCTCACTCAGCACCATCTAGACTTTAAAATCTCTCTTTTGATATATTTCTTTTACTTTTTTAGGTTGCTAAGCTATTTGATTTGATAGAAGGTTTTTGTATAACAAAAATAGATGAAAAAAAAATTAAAAAAATAAATTAATAAGTGTAATCCAAAATATAAATATTTATAAAAACACAATGAAAATTTGAAGATTAAGCAAAATACAAGTTAGAAAAGAATTAATCTTTGTTAATAAATTAATGTTCAAACATTAAATTATTACTTGTCCTACTCTTTTATTAATGTATTTATTTATTTTCTTTGCTTTGTGTTGGCTAAACCAACATTTATAAAAGTTAAAAATTATTTTATATCCGTAGCTTGGCCTTGGACTGTCACTTTTGTTAATAAAAAGTATTTTTTAGTGATGATTTGATCCACACAAGGTTAATGTTTTTATTTTTATTTACTGATTAGTNGGGCTAAACTAGTATATGGAATATTTTTTTCTATAATAATATTCTTTTAAAGTTTCCTATTTTACTTTTTTTATAATAATATATGCATATATGTTATATAAGATTATATAAAAACATAGAGTTAAATTTTAAGTGAAAATTAAAAATAGTGTACTTTAAAATTTTAATTCAATTTATTCTTTCAACTTTAAAAATAGGTAGATTTAACAATTCTAGTATAATTTTGTTAAATTTATTTGATATTATATCAAATAAATTTAACAAAAGGTGTGTTGGAAGTTCCCCATCAAGTAAAGATAAAACCAATTTATAATATATAAGTGGGTGCAAACCTTATCTTACAAGCCGGTTTTGTGGGGTTGAGTTAGACTTAAAGTCCACTTTTTAAAATGGTATCAAAACTATAGTTAGAGTCTATCTTAGCGATATTTGTTATTTGTTGGGTATGTTGTCTCACCCACTATCTGGCCCTTATCAGACCACTCATTGATGTTTAGTCTCATGCTCGAGATAATGTTTATACATCGACATAAAGGGAGTGCGTTAGAAGTTTCACATTGATTAGAGATAAGACTTAAAGTTCACTTCTTAACAATAATTAAGAATATACCGAATTTTGAAAATTACACTTCAATATAAAAATATGATCTTTTATTGTTAATATAGAACGATATTATAATTAATAACTTTTATTACTTTATTATTGAATAACAGAGAATGATAGTAAAACAATCTATTCATGCTGATGATGTAAAAGCATCTAAGACTATTTCATTATCCAAGAGTCTTTTTATATTAAGTATAATATACTTTTATATTAGCCACAAAGTATTACAATTCTTAACACATAAATACAAATGGAGATAATGAAGAAATATAATAATCATATTATCAAATTAACGAAAAAATCAAACAAGTGACTCAGTTAAAAGATATAAATATTTTGAATATTCAATAAAATAAAAATAAAAAACTTAATAAAAAATACAATAAACAATTTAAACATAATTAAACCTATAAATATTTCAAAAAATATGACTGCTAAAATCAAATAGAAAGAATAGTATTTTTAGTTTTCTATTTTTTAAATTATATATATATATATATATATGAGTTTGTTAACTTTATGTAGTATACCAAATTTTAATATACCCTATTTATAAAAGAAGATATACTTTAAAGGTTATCTAAATTAGCAAACTTGTCTGTATATATAGTCTCGCTTTATATCGAAAAGATACACAAAAGGTAATTAAGAAGTCAAGGATAGTTTTGATTCAATACAAGTTAATTAAATATTTTTAATCACTATGCCAGAGCATCAAAAAGATATTTCGGAACTAGAGTTTTGTATTAAATGTAATATTTATTATTAGAAATCATAGTATTTTATTCAGATACACAATAAAGGGATCAATTTCTTATTGTATCTATTATAAACTTAAATACCACAATATAATTAAATATTAGTATTTTTAGTATTTCTAAGCACAAATAATATGAATAATTCTATCATCTTCTTCATTACACTTAGTTTGTTCTATACTTTTACTATTTTCTTTTATGATTTACTCTAATAAAGTTTTATAAGATTTATATTTTTATTAATATTTCATTTGATTGCAGGTAAAAATATATAATTTTGAAATGCAAAAAAAATTAAATTATATTTTTATGATATATGGTCTTATGGACATATTTCATTTTTAAAATAAGAAGTTAGCAATTACAATTTAGTAACAGCTTTTATTTTTCATTATTTGTGTGAAAGTATGTTTTGAATTGTGTTTGAAAGTTTCACATTATTAAAAATAGTGTGAAATTTATAATATACAGGTGAAAGTAAATTTCTTCTATTAGTTAATTTTTATATAATTAAATTAATTTTAAAATCTACTTATTCACATATTATTAGAATTATGAGTTAAAGTTTATCGTAATAAAATTTATTGCGTTAAGTCAATACTATTTCATTTCTTATTAAACCGCTATATGTCTTACTGTAATATATTAAAAATTTTATCGACTAAAAATAAAACTAATTATAATACATAATTTAATTAAATGTGAACAAGTTAGTTTTATTTAACAAATCGTACATTAAATTTTTGTATAAACAATATTAATAGTATGATCATGTAAGTACTTGAAATTTGACAAAAGAAATGTTGTTCAGAAAATGAAAATTTGTTTGAGTTTATTTGAATGTTTGAGAGTTTGGGTTAGTCTCTATTTTATGTTTGTTTAAGTAGCACATTTATGGATTAAATGACAAATGTTTTTCAAAAGATAGATGGTTTCCTCACGTGACATATTTTTATTCTAAAAAAATAAATCCATCAGACATAAAATGATATGTGAAAAATTATATAAAATGTATGTATGAGTTAGACATATACACACTAGAAGACTCCAAAGACTGTTTTTGTGTCTCCAATCATCCAAAGCTCAACTCCCTTCGAGTTACAAGAAGATAAAGGGCTTCATTTCCAATATCAGCAAGGCTATGCTCAACGCTAACGTGTATAAAATTTCAGGTTACTCTTTACAATATTGGCTTTCAACAGTAGTCAAGGGACGCTCAATGGTGAGCTCTTTGTAAAGAGCTTAGAGACAAGAAGGTGGCATTTAGCTGCAAGAATATGGTACTCAGGGCCACCTAGACTTAAGATCTCTCTTTTAATGTTTTTCCTGCTTCTCTGTAAAGAGAAGCAATGGTTAAGGGGCGCTCAGTATGAGATCTCTGTAAAGAGCTCACTCAGCACCATCTAGACTTTAAAATCTCTCTTTTGATATATTTCTTTTACTTTTTTAGGTTGCTAAGCTATTTGATTTGATAGAAGGTTTTTGTATAACAAAAATAGATGAAAAAAAAATTAAAAAAATAAATTAATAAGTGTAATCCAAAATATAAATATTTATAAAAACACAATGAAAATTTGAAGATTAAGCAAAATACAAGTTAGAAAAGAATTAATCTTTGTTAATAAAATTAATGTTTAAACATTAAATTATTACTTGTCCTACTCTTTTATTAATGTATTTATTTATTTTCTTTGCTTTGTGTTGGCTAAACCAACATTTATAAAAGTTAAAAATTATTTTATATCCGTAGTGAGCTTGGCCTTGGACTGTCACTTTTGTTAATAAAAAGTATTTTTTTAGTGATGATTTTGATCCACACAAGGTTAATGTTTTTATTTTTATTTACTGATTAGTTTGCATTCGTTTTTAATGAATTTAATTCACTATATGTTTTTTTTTTATTGACTCTGATAACATCAATCGTATATACATCTAAATGTAAAATTAAATATTAATTGATAGTTGATATAATAATATGTGAAATATTAGGTCCAACTAAAACCAAATTTCAATCAAACCCGTTCTTACAAATTTGTTATTTTATATAAAACAAATATTTTTATATAGAATAGGTTAATTAAAAATGTTATAAAAGATATTATTGGTGAAGAAAGTTAATAGTTTTTTTTATAAACGTTGAGAGCTCGAACTAGAAGGTTCTGAGTGGAGAAAGGAGAATTAATAAATAACTAGAAATATTTAAATATGATAACAAATGAGTCAAATTCATAAAAAACAAATTTAAATAATTAATTTATAAATCTTTATTTTCATATAATATAATTGCAAAAGAAAATTAGTCCTCAAAACTGAACATTAGTACCGTTAGAAAAATTAATTGTATAAAACCTAGACTTGGACGGAGGTGGCCCTAAAATTATAGAAACGTTAATAGTCTCTAGATAACGAAGGATTAGGTTGAGTTTTTTTTTTAAATATAGATACGGAAGAATAAATAAATAAATAAAATTAAAATATTGTTACAAATATAAAAATGAAAAGGGCTAAATATTTTTGTAGTTAATTTGAAATTAATTATTGTTTAAAATTTTTATATTTAAATCTTTAAAAATGAATTAATATAATTATTTTAACGTAAAGATGATAATTTTTTTTTTAAATATTCCAGATTAGCATTTGAAGTATCTCTCAAGGTGTAAATAATTTAAATATTAAATTAAAAAATTGGACACATTAAAAAAATCTAATGTAATTGATTTTATAAAAATTATATTTATTTATTTTTAAAATTTAAGAATTAAAGTGTTCAGAAATTTGAAACATAAATAAATTTAAATTTTAGATCAAAATTTAGATATTAAAAGTATATTTAACCTAAATAAAAAAAAGGATTATATTTATATTTATATACATGAACTTGAACGATTAAGGATATGTTTCTTTATTTTTGTTACAACAGTTCAAATCCTGATGAAGTTGAGTTTAATTGAAATTTGAAGGTTTGCATCTGAAAAGATAAGCATGTCTCGAATGATTTGTATACTAAGTATATTGAAGGTTTCAATACGAGACGATAATCAAAGATAGCGAAGAGCAAGATAAATTAGATCCCCTTCGAGAAGAAGAACAACAACACAATTGGATTTGCTCAACTTGTCTATTTATTAGCATTATAGAACAAGAAACATAGAGCAATACGTCATTAACCTTAAATTCAGACAAAAGATAGAGCAAGAAAGATAGTAACCCAACAGCATATGATGAAGGAGAGACATGCATGTATGTATGTTCTCATTCGCAATGGTGGGTGGTCTGTTTGCGGCCACAGGTTTCTAATAGAAGGTTGATGAGAATGTCTAGGTTAACCTTGATAATTCCGAGGTTGAGCTTGAGAATGTCGCAGAGGCACACGGCGGCCTCAAGGTCAACAAGACCAGCGATAAGAGGGCAGCAATTGGGGTCAGGTTGAAAAGGGGGCAGCAGAACGCCGGCGCAAATCTTCAATTCCGGGCAGTTAGCTGGTGGTGGAGTGGCAGCGGTTAGGGTGTTGCAGCTGACCATGGAAAAGAAAAAGAGGTTGAGAGATAGGAGAAGGGCAATGGATGGGGAACTCATGGAAGCCATTTTCAAAACGCAATTTCTCTTCAAAGCTTATTGCTTAACAATTGCTCTTGTTTGTGCTGGCTAGAGCTCAACTCTAAGAGGAAATTTATAGCTGGTGTCCACAAGAAAACAAATTACTACTATTCCATTCTCATGCAGTAAAACAAAATATTATTTTTAAAATGTCATCCTTGTAAAATAAAAAAATATAAATATATATAAACAAATTAAAGTTATAATATTATAAATAAATGTAATTAAATAAAATTTGTTTATACTTACAAAGAGTCTGATTTTTTCTCTCACTACAGAGCATGCAGGAACTATGATTTATTTTTTCAGTTGGTGGCATCATTTATTAAAATCAGATCCAAAAATAAGACATTATTATATTATTATACAGTTTTAATGTTATTGATTATAATTTATATGGTAGTGGTTAAAGTAAAATGGATGTGTTGCAGCGGTAAGTATATTTATTTCTCCTTCCATTTCACACGGATTAATGATAAATATATTACTTTTTTAAGTCTTTTTGTAAATGACATTTTAAGTAAAAAATAATTTAAGGAAAAATTAGAATCTTTTTTTAATGGACATCTCGAACGGAGACTTCTTTGTAAAGTTTTTAAAACTATTTATGTTTTCTGATTCTCTCAATAGTGTGATCCTCTAAACTTATCCCTTTTAAGAATGTATTGCATAAATGATAAAGAATTTCAAAAAAACTTCATATCTTCATATCTTTTATATTTTACTAAATATATATTAAATAAATTTTACTTAGCATTTGATTCGTTTTACTTGAAAATGAGTGTTTTCATGCAGAAACGATGCTGATCAATAAGTAATTTTAACTTTTTATGGCTAAAGCCGTTGTTAATTGGGAGTAATAAACTGTACAAGAGAATTAGTCCTAAATGTAGCAGTTGTAAAAAAAAAAATCTTAATATATATATATATATATATATATATATATATATATAAACTCCCCGTTTTTTTCAATGTGTCTTAATTCTAGAAATAATACACGTTACTTTTTATTTGCATCTTTAAAATTTTAATAATATATCTTTCGATGTTTTCTATTAATAGTTTGTGTTTTGTTTATATAGAAGTAATAATTTACACATATTTATCGTATAATAGAGAGAAAAAAAATTGAGAAAGTAAAAAAATCATGACAATTTATAGAAAGATGTGTGGTTTTTGTTTTCCATATGATGAGTTCCGGATATGAATGATGGCCAAAGTTTAGGTTTAAAATAATATGGTTTTTAAAATAATATTTCATACCATTAATGAATCTTTCGATATATAAACTATTAAAATTACTCTTAACCCTTTTATATCATAGATGAGTCTTCGGATGAAAGAATCACAAAGAGACTAAACTAAATAAACTGAATCCAATCACATAGAGACTAAACTAAATCAAACTTGAATTTAATCAGATATAAAACTTGACATCACTGTTATATTACAAAGATATACAATCCTCCCTTTTTCTTCAAATCATCCCTCCACATCCACTTGTTACTCCAGATTGTTCTGGATAAATTATTATGCGGAATAATTTTCTATAAAATGCTTTTGAGATTTCCGATTTTGGTTTTTCTATAATAATATATGCATATATGTAAAGTAAGATTATAAAAGAAATAAGAATATAAATAATAAAAGAGTAAGTTAAAATGCATTGAATTTTCAAAATTACATATCAATAAAGGTAAAGATATTTCAAAAATATGGCCAATTAACATGAAATAGAAAGAATAGTCTCTTTTATTTTTTTTATTACAAAGAATAGTATTTTCAATTATATATAGTTTCACTCATATTGAAGATATTCCAAAATAATTAAGAAGTCAAGGATAGTTTTGATAAAATAAAAACAAATGTTTTTAATCAATGGATTTAGATTTTTAAATAGACTTGAGTAAAAGTTAAATGTAATATTTATAAATTAGTCTCTAATAGTTAATAAAAGACTAATTTACAATAATAACTAAAACTTTGGAAGTTAATATTAGAGATAAATTTATATTTTAATTTATTCAATAATTATAATTTTTTATTAATATCAGAAACTATTTAGATACTAATTATCTTTAAAATGATATATAACTAACTTAATCAATATAATTATTAATTATTTTTTGTTTCTAAATGTAATTGTTATTTAATAATTTTATTTAGTGATCAAATCTTGACAAACATTGAATTGTGTTTACTCTTTGTCATTTGGAAATCCTCATGTCTAATTTTAATTTGTCATATTAGAGAAGAAGTGAAATTACGAGTATCAATTTATTATTGTTTAATGTATCTAATTGAAATGTTAATGCGTATTGTTATGTGTAATCTATTTCTTTTGAAGAAAATATTGGTTAAACTATTGTTTTTTTTTTTCCTTTTTGTATAATGTCAAGACATTTGAACGTATGAAATTGAGCACTACTTGAATTGTGTATAAGTGAATGTTATTTAATTGAAGAAACTATCATTTTTCCTATTTGTATGAAGAAGCTGAGTAAAAGTTAAATAGAAGTCGAACATCTTCAAATTATTTATCTTCAAACAGCAAAATCAGTGGAACATTAATTTCACTTTTATACTATTAAAAAGATAATTAATAGAGAATTTGCATATTCGTATAGTCATTCAATAAATTTAAAAATATAAACGTGAAATTTATGATTTACTTCTGTGATGGGTATGATTTCTTATATATGTTATAAATTCGGACAATATAAAATGTAATTCCAAATAAAGTACAATATAATTAGAATAGTCTAAAATGTGAATTGAAAATAGATATTTTACATATAATTATTAAAAAATAGATTTTTAAATTTGATTATTTTAAGATGTTTATATTTATTTATATGCTATAAATTAGTCTTATCTAACCAGACTTCCAAAATAATAGCATGATCCAAGTTTAGAATCTTATGATGACACAAACATTTAAAAACGGTGGAGCTTTTTCAACTTCAAAACACATCACGTGCTGCAAATACTGATGAAAATTTGAGGACAACAAATTTGTCATACTATATCTCTGTCCTTTGCGGAAGAATCATGATTCATGACATTAAAATGTATAATGTGAGAGGACAATTTAATTATTGAAAATAATTTATTCGTTTAAACAATTATTTTTAATTGACATTGTTTTCTAATGAGAAAAAAAAATATAGGTATTAGATCATACTAAAGGACATGATAAAGTGTTGGAAAGCATATGTACAATTCATTTACAATTCGTTGTTAAGTTGTAAGAAGATCATTTATAAATATAGGTATTACATGTCTTTTTTTTCATCAGTCACATTAATCATACACACTACAATTTCTCATTTCAATTTTATCAATTTAAACAATTTTACTTTTCACCCACTTTCTCCTTCTTTTTGTCCTTTTTTCACCCTATGCCAACTTAAACTAAGTTGAAATTGTTTGGATTAGGGAGGAGTGAGTAAAATATTTGTATTATTTTTGGTTGAGCAGATAGAAAAAGTTGATTAGTATAATGAATTACAAAAGTTTAACTTTAATAAAAATGAATATTAATTAAAATTTAAAATGATTAATTATAAAGTAATTAATTTATAAAGTTGAAAATAATATTTAAATTTCTTTTGATGATAATATTTATAAAGTTTTATGAATTTAAAAAATAATTAAATTTTTTATATAATTTTATATTTTTATATAAGTTTAATTTGTTTTGTTAATACTTTTATTATGCAAGGAAAATAAAATCAAAATACTAATATCAAATTAAACAGGACGATAAATTAAAAAAAAAGGATGATGATTAAAATTTGTTAGATCAATTCAATGAAATATAATACTTTTCTAAACATTGACTCATGATATCCTTGTAAAATACAATTAATTTGTATGTTATTATGGATATAAAGGGACAATTTAATAATTTTCTTCACACAATTTAATAATTTTCTTCACACAATTTAATACTAACCCTCTAATACCTGAAGGTACTTTTATTTTTAAGGAAAGGAATATTTGTAATATTACCATGGAGTTCTTATAAGTTAGGCTACCGAAAAGCAAATGATTTTGGTGATATGAGTAGCCGAATCAATCCCTTTAAGTTATCCTTCAACTGTATGGTCTCATACTTATACAAGCTCTAGATCCCTCTCATTTTGGTGTTCGATTCTTTTTCACGACGATCACTCCCCGTCCTCGTCAGTGTCCGGGTGTCACAATATTTTGTCAGGTGCATTTACGATCCTTATAATAACTCTAAATAATAATAAAATGTTGAATTAAGATATTTAATTAAAGCATTTAATAAATTATTCATTAAAAAATTAATAAAAATAAATATAAAACGAGAATATAAATCTTGAATGGCGTAAATATATAACTATTTTTTATGTGTTCATGAAAAGAAAGAGTTTTTCTAATGACAAATTTGTCCAGATATTATGAAAAATGCATAAATAAAAAAAACATTATTAATCATACGATAAGTTATCAGGTATTTCAATTTATATATAAGTTGTTAGAAATTTTGACGACTTTAATGAAAAATATTAATACTGAAATTGTCATCACTTTTATAATATTGTTTTTTTTAAAGTAAAAATCTTTTCAAAGTAATTAAGATTTATTTCTAATAATCTTTCTCATTAATCTTAATTAGTATCGGGTTTCAATTAAGTTAGTTTTATTAATATTTGAATTTATCGAGATAGTGATTATTAAACGTAGGTAATAATCTAAAAACGTTGGATAATCAACTAATTAAATAATAAGCAACACTTTTACTTCCTGCACTCCCCAATTTCTTCATGCGACCACTGAAATTTCTAAAATGACCATTTTGCCATCCAAAAACGTGACTTTAGGATTACATATTCCAGAAGTTTTCCAAAACACGTTTATCAGAATTTTCAGAACAACATTTTCAGACTGAAATTTTCAAAACAAAATTTCCAAAACGTTTTGAAACGTATGAAATATGTTTCAAAATAGAATTTCCAAAATGAGATTTCAAAACTAACTTTTCATAACTCAAAATTCCATCTAAAATGAATTTTCAAGGACATCCATACATGAAACTTGTTCCGGAAAGAGTTTTTCAAAACACTTGAAATATGTTCCAGAAAAATTATATGGAATCAGTATTTTATTTTATTTTTTGCATTTTCTATCTTGATCTTCCTCTTCCTGTGCAGCCTTCTCCCCTTCTTCCTCTCCAGCAGCCGTGTAATAGTATAGGTGCTAGAAGCAGTGATAATGGTAATATGCTGTGCTGCAACGAGGAGGGGTGTTTAAGACTTTTCCATGTATTATGGGTATGCAGTTAGTAATTGGGGAGTGCAGGAAGTTATAATCAATAAGTGAGTAAAACTGATTTGGGCCCAGTCCATTTAAATTAGAAAGTCTAGGGTGTTGCTCCCTCCACCACCATCCTATACTTTCTCCACCTCTCCACATTATTTTAAATACAATTATATCCTTAAGTTAAAAAGATTTTTACTTTTATCCTATTTTAAATAATTTGAAACCCTGATTTTACTTTCCCAGCACCCACCCACGGAATTCTCTTCTCCTTTTTCCATTTTCGTTTCACCTCCCCACCTCCCGCACTTCCATTCCTTTTTCTTCCCAATTTTTGTTTGTTTGAAAGCTTCCATTGCCGCCGTGGTGTGAAGGAGTGTCGCCGCCGTGGTGTGGAGGAACATCAAGGAGCGTCCAGAGCATCAATCAGCGTGAGGAAGTATACATCAACGGAGGTGACGAGGTGACATCTTCAACAGATGTCAACATCCGTTTAAGGTAAAACGGATGTCGACATCCATTTTTCCTTAAACGGATGTTGACATCCGTTGAAGGATGTGGACATCCGTTGAAGGATGTGGACATCCGTTGAAGGATGTGGACATCCGTTGAAGGATGTGGACATCCGTTGAAGGATGTGGACATCCGTTGAAGGATGTGGACATCCGTTGAAGGATGTGGACATCCGTTGAAGGATGTGGACATCCGTTGAAGGATGTGGACATCCGTTGAAGGATGTGGACATCCGTTGAAGGATGTGGACATCCGTTGAAGGATGTGGACATCCGTTGAAGGATGTGGACATCCGTTGAAGGATGTGGACATCCGTTGAAGGATGTGGACATCCGTTGAAGGATGTGGACATCCGTTGAAGGATGTGGACATCCGTTGAAGGATGTGGACATCCGTTGAAGGATGTGGACATCCGTTGAAGGATGTGGACATCCGTTGAAGGATGTGGACATCCGTTGAAGGATGTGGACATCCGTTGAAGGATGTGGACATCCGTTGAAGGATGTGGACATCCGTTGAAGGATGTGGACATCCGTTGAAGGATGTGGACATCCGTTGAAGGATGTGGACATCCGTTGAAGGATGTGGACATCCGTTGAAGGATGTGGACATCCGTTGAAGGATGTGGACATCCGTTGAAGGATGTGGACATCCGTTGAAGGATGTGGACATCCGTTGAAGGATGTGGACATCCGTTGAAGGATGTGGACATCCGTTGAAGGATGTGGACATCCGTTGAAGGATGTGGACATCCGTTGAAGGATGTGGACATCCGTTGAAGGATGTGGACATCCGTTGAAGGATGTGGACATCCGTTGAAGGATGTGGACATCCGTTGAAGGATGTGGACATCCGTTGAAGGATGTGGACATCCGTTGAAGGATGTGGACATCCGTTGAAGGATGTGGACATCCGTTGAAGGATGTGGACATCCGTTGAAGGATGTGGACATCCGTTGAAGGATGTGGACATCCGTTGAAGGATGTGGACATCCGTTGAAGGATGTGGACATCCGTTGAAGGATGTGGACATCCGTTGAAGGATGTGGACATCCGTTGAAGGATGTGGACATCCGTTGAAGGATGTGGACATCCGTTGAAGGATGTGGACATCCGTTGAAGGATGTGGACATCCGTTGAAGGATGTGGACATCCGTTGAAGGATGTGGACATCCGTTGAAGGATGTGGACATCCGTTGAAGGATGTGGACATCCGTTGAAGGATGTGGACATCCGTTGAAGGATGTGGACATCCGTTGAAGGATGTGGACATCCGTTGAAGGATGTGGACATCCGTTGAAGGATGTGGACATCCGTTGAAGGATGTGGACATCCGTTGAAGGATGTGGACATCCGTTGAAGGATGTGGACATCCGTTGAAGGATGTGGACATCCGTTGAAGGATGTGGACATCCGTTGAAGGATGTGGACATCCGTTGAAGGATGTGGACATCCGTTGAAGGATGTGGACATCCGTTGAAGGATGTGGACATCCGTTGAAGGATGTGGACATCCGTTGAAGGATGTGGACATCCGTTGAAGGATGTGGACATCCGTTGAAGGATGTGGACATCCGTTGAAGGATGTGGACATCCGTTGAAGGATGTGGACATCCGTTGAAGGATGTGGACATCCGTTGAAGGATGTGGACATCCGTTGAAGGATGTGGACATCCGTTGAAGGATGTGGACATCCGTTGAAGGATGTGGACATCCGTTGAAGGATGTGGACATCCGTTGAAGGATGTGGACATCCGTTGAAGGATGTGGACATCCGTTGAAGGATGTGGACATCCGTTGAAGGATGTGGACATCCGTTGAAGGATGTGGACATCCGTTGAAGGATGTGGACATCCGTTGAAGGATGTGGACATCCGTTGAAGGATGTGGACATCCGTTGAAGGATGTGGACATCCGTTGAAGGATGTGGACATCCGTTGAAGGATGTGGACATCCGTTGAAGGATGTGGACATCCGTTGAAGGATGTGGACATCCGTTGAAGGATGTGGACATCCGTTGAAGGATGTGGACATCCGTTGAAGGATGTGGACATCCGTTGAAGGATGTGGACATCCGTTGAAGGATGTGGACATCCGTTGAAGGATGTGGACATCCGTTGAAGGATGTGGACATCCGTTGAAGGATGTGGACATCCGTTGAAGGATGTGGACATCCGTTGAAGGATGTGGACATCCGTTGAAGGATGTGGACATCCGTTGAAGGATGTGGACATCCGTTGAAGGATGTGGACATCCGTTGAAGGATGTGGACATCCGTTGAAGGATGTGGACATCCGTTGAAGGATGTGGACATCCGTTGAAGGATGTGGACATCCGTTGAAGGATGTGGACATCCGTTGAAGGATGTGGACATCCGTTGAAGGATGTGGACATCCGTTGAAGGATGTGGACATCCGTTGAAGGATGTGGACATCCGTTGAAGGATGTGGACATCCGTTGAAGGATGTGGACATCCGTTGAAGGATGTGGACATCCGTTGAAGGATGTTGACATCCGTTGAAGGATGTCACCTCCGTTTACTTTTTTATTTTAGGGTTTTATTTCAAGGTTTATTCGAATACGAGGAAGCACGACACGCACTACACCACTCCACGCATTGCACCACAAGAGCGACACTGCAACCACGAGAGGGAGACTGCTTGATAATTCTTTCCACCATCACCAACCTTTGCAACTTTTAGTATCTCACAACAACGAAAGAAAGAGAAGAAGAAATATAATGTTAAAATGAAAGAAAAGTATTTTACTCATGTATGAGACTAAAATAGGTTATTAGTGAAATAGATTGTGAATGGGTAAAATTAAAAAATAATAATCCTAAAAATAAAATTTTACTGAGGGACAAAATAGTAAAAGGGAGGTGGAGGGAGAAAGGTGTGGTGGTGGAGGGAGCAACACCCTTTATGCAGTGGTGCAACGAGGAGGGGTGTTTAAGACTTTTCCATGTATTATGGGTATGCAGTTAGTAATTGGGCAGTGCAGGAAGTTATAATCAATAAGTGAGTAAAACTGATTTGGGCCCAGTCCATTTAAATTAGAAAGTCTATTCCAATTTACGTAATTGATCAATAAATAATAAAAATCCCCAAATTATATATTAAAATAAGTTAAAATAAAAGAAAAAAATAAAAATCTAAAACATCCATGCTTTCCACATGTAGTTTTGCCTTTTCTTTATGTTACAAACATTCCTCGCACTAATATATATATATATATATATATCAAAGTTTTTTAAATATGATATGACATCGACAGAGTCATGTATCACTATTATATCAAAAATATCAATTTTGCTCATATATTTATTATTTTAATTCAATTTAATTTTTTTAAATAAACTAATGTTATCTTTTCAAATTCAAACTAAATTTAAATTTTATATAAATATTATATTAATATTGTTTTAAAATTAATACTTTTATTAAATATTTTTAATAAAATTAAGTTTATATCTTACATTTAACTTTATTTAAATTTTTTCTTTTAAATTTTAAATATATTTCCATTGATATTTTATTACATCAAATTTATTGTTATTTTTATTTAAATTTATATTTAAAATAATTATATATAAATTTATATTTCAAATATTTATATAATATTATATATTAATAATAATTTCTATAAAAATGTTAAAGTTGGTATAAAATTTTAAAATTACTTTTAAATTATTATATAATATATAAAAATTTGCTTGAAATTTTCAAACAAATATAAAAATGTGTTTCTTCTTTTTTCAAAATAATTAATACTAGGAAGAATGTCATAGTAAAATAAAGTCTTAGAAATCTCAAATTTATTCAACTATTATCGTCAGAGAAGGGCCAAGTTAAACCAATCAAAGAGTCAAATTTAATAAAGCATGTGAATAGTAGGGTTAAAAATAATGCACCTAACTTACACTTCTTCAACTACTCAGTACAACTCATCTTATATTTTTTTTTTCACCGTTTTGATTGAAAATTACAATGCAGGAAACATTTTTACATAATTTTTCATTGATAAATATTAATGGTTAGTTTTATTAGCGAAAGAGTTTAATCTATAACTTTTTCACTCTTTTTAAAAAAAATTTAATCAATTTTCTATATTTCAAATATTAGTAAAAAGATTTACAACCTCTTCAGTATTTCCATTGTTATTATTATTGCTATTAAAGTGTAATAATACTCTTGCATTAAATATATACAATTTTGTCTTACAAAATTGATACTTTGATTAACCGGGCTTGAGAATAGTTAATTTAATTTTAATTTTAAATAACTGGAAAAATAATTTTTTTATTAAAATATATTTAAAAAGGTTATAGTTAGAATTATTTTATTAAAGTTTTTTAAATATTAAATATGCGAGCTATAAAAATAAAATAAAATCAAGTAGATATATGTTAACAAAATGTTATATATTGAGAGCATTAAATTTTAATTTTATTAAAAATATATTAACAAAATTACATTAAATAAAATATGTAGTCAAACATTATCAAGTAAAAACATGCGATAGCTTGTTAGGGTTTGGCTCAATAACAAATTATGGAATGTCAAAACGTAATTTAAATGCAATTGCCGTCGCAGGCAAGTCTAATACACTTTCATTAATATATATTCATGGAATACATAAATTTATCAATTATAATGTATCCCCTCATAGCAAGTATTTTAGTTTTAATTTGTAGTATTTTAAATCTATTTCATATTTTCAAGATTAAAAGTAAAAAATAATTGATAAAAATAAGTAATTATATATGTTATCGATTAATATTAATAAACTATATATATATATATATATATATATATGATGTAATATTTCATTTAATAATATAAAATTATTAAATAAAAACTATATAAATGATAATCAATAAGCATATGAGATAATTATACAATTATGTTACAGTTATTCATAAACCATATTAGTATAAGACATTATATATATATATATATATATATATTAGCATAAGCTAAATTTTTTTAAAACAAATGAATTATGTCAAACATAAAAAATCTTAACTATACTGTTAGATCTTCTTCACCTAACATCACACCAATTGAAATATTTTTATCTAGTCACACAATTAAGGTGATATTGAAAAACAAAAAGAACAAACAGATAAATAAACAAAAAATAAAGAGTAAGCTAATGTACAAAAAATACAATCATACAACTTTTATAGACATATATTAACGCAAATAACATTTATATCAACAAATTCTAAGGCATACAATCATTCATTTTAGACTTGACTATCCGAATACATGTATTGAGATTAAATTTTGGGAGTTATGCATTTATGGTAGTGGAAGAGCTCGTCCACCCTAGCTATCACACACAAGATAGTCCGTCAACCATTTTTGGTCAAGGTAAAACATTTAGATTAGGACCTCTTGTCCCTCTCCACATACTCCAGATTATACACAATTCAATGACTCAATTAATCTTAAATGCAATCTCAATGATACAATATATTAAAATTTCAACATACAATCACCAGAGACGATTCAAAACCCCTAACTAAACTCAACATGTCACATTTCATCCGACAGCTCAATTACACAAACCAATTATCATACAAGCATACAATCAGTGATTATAAGTCGTCTATCAATTAAAATCAATGTAATTAATTTCCTTTACCTTATAGATGACCAAGCAACTCAATATACTTAAAAATACCTCCAAATGAATCGGAAATTCCATCTACCCCTATGAACAACAAAAATAAGATCAAGACACACCATTGGGATGAGTGATCAATAGAGACTTTTAGAAAAAAAACTCAAGCACCACATGCAAATTAAAACTCTCTACATGCACAAAAAAACACACAAACTAAAAAAAAACACAAAAGTAACTTATTCTTCTGGAGAAACTAATCAAAAAGAGTTGAAAATCTTGTCTTAAGGTTACTCTGAAGATTTCTGATAGATGATACGATATAAAATAATGAAACTCGTTTATAAATATTAAAATAATTAAGTCTCATTATTTTATACATATAATTAATTCTAAAACATCATTTTCTATACTTTTACATGTGAGTTTATTTTATATATATATATATATATATATA
>NW_025902225.1:111743-125758 GCF_018835915.1 Vigna umbellata
ATATATATATATATATATGAAATAAAAAGTACGAAGAAAGTCAATTTTGTAACAAAAAAATGTGTACGTTAATAAACACAGTTTGTTAAATTCAAGTGAATTAATGTAATTACCCTAATTAAAAGTTATTTATAAACACAGTTTCTATTCTAGTTAAACAATACTCATTCTTAATATAGTTATTTCCATTAAGTTATCTATAATTATTCTGACACATAAATTTAAATTATATTATTTATTAAAAAAATCAAATTAAATAATTATCTATTAGGTATTAGTTATAACTTTAAAGAAAAAAAATAAAAGACGTTTTTCACTTGATGACGAAAAACTAAATATAAAATTATCTTATTTTTGTGAATAATGTGAATAATAATTGAATTGAATATGTTTTTTATTTCTAAAATTTTTATAAAATTTTCTGTTTGTTTTCTTGTACTTTTGCGAAAATCATATAAAGGATCATTCTCAACCAATTATACAAATGTTATATTGTATTCTATTATGAAACTTTATTGGTAATACGAAAAATACTTTATATATTATTTATTGAGTAAGATGTTCTACATTATTTTCATAAACTACGTATACTAAATACTTTGTAACTTAATTTAGAAATATAATACATTTTTTATATAATTTAAAGATAAATAACACAAAATTAAAAAAAAAAAAGACTTAAAGTTCTAATGTTTTAAGATGAATCTAAAAATTTAGCTTTTAAAGTTAAGAAGAATGTATAATAATATTTGAAATATGGCATATATTATCATAATCATGACATTGCCGAGCCTCATTTTCCAATATAAATATTTAAGTGTTATATCTAGGTTAAAGTTGGAACCTTAGCAGCATACCCTTTTCGTAACTTTATAGTTCGAAAACAAAGTAGAATAAAAGTCTTCTAAAAAATATATGAAAGTCTATTTTTTCTATTCAAATTATTTTCATTATAAATATATATATATATATATTATATTCGAATAAACACTACGCGATTTTTTAATCTAGATTAAGAATTGAAAAATACTTATTTAATTTTTAAATTATATTTAGAATTATATTTCAATTAAAAACCCATCCATAATGTAATCTTAAAGTTTAATGACTAAAATTTTTAATTATGTGAATTCAATATTATTTTCATTCATTAAATCTATATCTTATTTTTTTAAAAGCTTTAGAAAAGAATTTGGAACGTAACCTCTTTCTCAATATAAATTTACTCAAACTAATAGTCCAATGTTGAATGCGGTTCTGAATAATATAGTTGTTTTGCCAAACTTAGTAACTTTAGTTTCACAGTTATTCTTACTGAAAGACTGTCATGTAAACCATGTTAATTTGCTAATTTGTGAACCCAAATACACTCAAAATTATTATCATGCTATTTATACGCTCTAAAATAATATTTCAATTAGCTAAAATATAATCAATAAAAGGCAACCAACAATGCAGCAGACAAAAGAAAAGACAACAAACACAAATATAATGAAGGAACATTCTTATGCCTTCCTTCGTTCATCTTCTGAAATTAAGTAATAGCCAGGTGCATCCATTTGCATTGTTATGCCACTTACGCCTAATAGGAAATTAGATATTTAGGGCAATATGATATCTTTCCACACTTTAAAGATTCTAGCTACCTATATATGCCCAAAAGATTCAACCCTCTTTAATTTTCATTTAAGAGATTAATCTATTCCAACCAAAAAGAGTAAACACAAAACAAAACACGCACACCCCAATGGCCTATAAAATCCCTTCCAAAGTTAAGCTACAAACCAAACAACACTTATTCACATGTTAAAGCCATAGGAGAAAATAAGAAGGAAAATGGCTTCAAAGGGTGTGGTTGCACCCGTTGCCCATCTCCTTTTCTTCTCCCTCATTTTCTTTCCCATGGTTAGTTCAAACAACCATTCCCTTTCGGCACAACTCTCACCACTTCACAAAGAAGACCAACCACATCACAAAAAACCAAAAGAAGACCAACTACATCACAAAAAACCGCCAGTATCACACAAACCACCACATCCTGAGAAACCACACAAACCACCACATCCTAAGAAACCACGCAAATCACCACCACCACCAGTGTTACGCAAATCACCACCACCACCAGTCTCACGCAAATCACCACCACCACCAGTCCCACGCAAATCACCACCACCACCAGTCCCACGCAAATCACCACCACCACCAGTCCCACGCAAATCACCACCACCACCAGTCCCACGCAAATCACCACCACCACCAGTCCCACGCAAATCACCACCACCACCAGTCCCACGCAAATCACCACCACCACCAGTCCCACGCAAATCACCACCACCACCAGTCCCACGCAAATCACCACCACCACCAGTCCCACGCAAATCACCACCACCACCAGTCCCACGCAAATCACCACCACCACCAGTCCCACGCAAATCACCACCACCACCAGTCCCACGCAAATCACCACCACCACCAGTCCCACGCAAATCACCACCACCACCAGTCCCACGCAAATCACCACCACCACCAGTCCCACGCAAATCACCACCACCACCAGTCCCACGCAAATCACCACCACCACCAGTCCCACGCAAATCACCACCACCACCAGTCCCACGCAAATCACCACCACCACCAGTCCCACGCAAATCACCACCACCACCAGTCCCACGCAAATCACCACCACCACCAGTCCCACGCAAATCACCACCACCACCAGTCCCACGCAAATCACCACCACCACCAGTCCCACGCAAATCACCACCACCACCAGTCCCACGCAAATCACCACCACCACCAGTCCCACGCAAATCACCACCACCACCAGTCCCACGCAAATCACCACCACCACCAGTCCCACGCAAATCACCACCACCACCAGTCCCACGCAAATCACCACCACCACCAGTCCCACGCAAATCACCACCACCACCAGTCCCACGCAAATCACCACCACCACCAGTCCCACGCAAATCACCACCACCACCAGTCCCACGCAAATCACCACCACCACCAGTCCCACGCAAATCACCACCACCACCAGTCCCACGCAAATCACCACCACCACCAGTCCCACGCAAATCACCACCACCACCAGTCCCACGCAAATCACCACCACCACCAGTCCCACGCAAATCACCACCACCACCAGTCCCACGCAAATCACCACCACCACCAGTCCCACGCAAATCACCACCACCACCAGTCCCACGCAAATCACCACCACCACCAGTCCCACGCAAATCACCACCACCACCAGTCCCACGCAAATCACCACCACCACCAGTCCCACGCAAATCACCACCACCACCAGTCCCACGCAAATCACCACCACCACCAGTCCCACGCAAATCACCACCACCACCAGTCCCACGCAAATCACCACCACCACCAGTCCCACGCAAATCACCACCACCACCAGTCCCACGCAAATCACCACCACCACCAGTCCCACGCAAATCACCACCACCACCAGTCCCACGCAAATCACCACCACCACCAGTCCCACGCAAATCACCACCACCACCAGTCCCACGCAAATCACCACCACCACCAGTCCCACGCAAATCACCACCACCACCAGTCCCACGCAAATCACCACCACCACCAGTCCCACGCAAATCACCACCACCACCAGTCCCACGCAAATCACCACCACCACCAGTCCCACGCAAATCACCACCACCACCAGTCCCACGCAAATCACCACCACCACCAGTCCCACGCAAATCACCACCACCACCAGTCCCACGCAAATCACCACCACCACCAGTCCCACGCAAATCACCACCACCACCAGTCCCACGCAAATCACCACCACCACCAGTCCCACGCAAATCACCACCACCACCAGTCCCACGCAAATCACCACCACCACCAGTCCCACGCAAATCACCACCACCACCAGTCCCACGCAAATCACCACCACCACCAGTCCCACGCAAATCACCACCACCACCAGTCCCACGCAAATCACCACCACCACCAGTCCCACGCAAATCACCACCACCACCAGTCCCACGCAAATCACCACCACCACCAGTCCCACGCAAATCACCACCACCACCAGTCCCACGCAAATCACCACCACCACCAGTCCCACGCAAATCACCACCACCACCAGTCCCACGCAAATCACCACCACCACCAGTCCCACGCAAATCACCACCACCACCAGTCCCACGCAAATCACCACCACCACCAGTCCCACGCAAATCACCACCACCACCAGTCCCACGCAAATCACCACCACCACCAGTCCCACGCAAATCACCACCACCACCAGTCCCACGCAAATCACCACCACCACCAGTCCCACGCAAATCACCACCACCACCAGTCCCACGCAAATCACCACCACCACCAGTCCCACGCAAATCACCACCACCACCAGTCCCACGCAAATCACCACCACCACCAGTCCCACGCAAATCACCACCACCACCAGTCCCACGCAAATCACCACCACCACCAGTCCCACGCAAATCACCACCACCACCAGTCCCACGCAAATCACCACCACCACCAGTCCCACGCAAATCACCACCACCACCAGTCCCACGCAAATCACCACCACCACCAGTCCCACGCAAATCACCACCACCACCAGTCCCACGCAAATCACCACCACCACCAGTCCCACGCAAATCACCACCACCACCAGTCCCACGCAAATCACCACCACCACCAGTCCCACGCAAATCACCACCACCACCAGTCCCACGCAAATCACCACCACCACCAGTCCCACGCAAATCACCACCACCACCAGTCCCACGCAAATCACCACCACCACCAGTCCCACGCAAATCACCACCACCACCAGTCCCACGCAAATCACCACCACCACCAGTCCCACGCAAATCACCACCACCACCAGTCCCACGCAAATCACCACCACCACCAGTCCCACGCAAATCACCACCACCACCAGTCCCACGCAAATCACCACCACCACCAGTCCCACGCAAATCACCACCACCACCAGTCCCACGCAAATCACCACCACCCCCACCACATCGTGTACCACCACCACCATCACCACCACCACCACCACCACCACCATCACCACCACCACCACCACCACCACCACCACCACCACCACCACCACCACCATCACCACCACCACCACCACCATCATCACCACCACCACCACCACCATCACCACCACCATCACCACCACCACCACCACCATCATCACCACCACCATCATCACCACCACCACCACCACCACTGTTACCTCCTATATCAACACCAACATTGTCGCCCTCAACATTACCTCAATTATCACCTCCAATCTCACCACCTTTGTTGACACCTGTAGGATCACCATCATTATCACCTTCTAACTCATCCTCATCATTACCTCCTCTCTCATTACCACCATTGTCACCCTCAACATTACCTCCATTGTCACCTTCGGTCTCACCATCAATGTTGTCACCTCTAGACTCTCCACAATCATCACCTCCCGACTTACCAACATTGTCACCTTCTATCTCACCACCACCACCTTTAGTGTCACCACCACCACCTTTAGAGTCACCACCATTATTACCTCCTAACTCACCACCATCCTTACCTTCTATCTCACCAACACTCTTGCCACCATCAACGCTACCTCCATTGTCACCTTTAGCCTTACCACCAATGTTGTCACCCCTAGAGTCACCCACATTATCACCTTCCGAATCACAGCCATTATCACCTTTTATCTCACCACCTTTAATGCCACCTCTAGAATCACCATCATTATCACCTCCTGAATCATTACCATCGTTACCTCCTATCTCACCTTCACTATTTCCACCCTCTACCCTACCTCCATTATCACCACCGATCTCACAACCAACATTTCCACCTTTAGAGTTAACGCCACTATCACCTCCCAACTCACCACCCTTATCACCTCCTATCCCACCACCGTTATTACCACCTCTAGAGTCATCTCCCTTATCACCTCCAGAATTATCACCATCGTTGCCTCCTACCTCACCACCACTACTATCACCATCGTTGCCACCTTTAGAGTCACCATCATTATCACCTCCTGACTTACAACCATCGTTACCTCCTATTTCACCACCATTATTGCCACCACTAGAGTCACCACCATTATTGCCACCTTCAATGTTACCTCCATTGTCACCTCTAGCCTCAACACCAGTGTTTTCGCCTCTAGAGTCACCGTTGATATCGCCTACTGACTCACAACCATTATCACCTCTCGTGTCACCACCATTGTTGCCACCGCTAAAGTCACCACCATTATCACCTCCTGTGTTACCACCAATGTTGTCACCGCTAGAGTCACCACCATTGTTGCCACCGCTAGATTCACCATCATCATCACCTTCTTTGTCACCACCGTTATTGTCACCTACAGAGTCACAACCATTACCATCTCCTGACTTATCACCATTTTTACCTCCTGTCTCACCACCATTGTTGCCACCTTCAATCTTACCACAATTGTCACCTTTGGTCTCACCATCAATGTTGTCACCTCCATTATCATCTCCTAACTTACCACCATTATCATCTCCTATCACACCACCATTATTATCACCTCTAGAATCACCACCATTATTGTCACCTCTAGAATCACCACCATTAATGTCACCTCTAAAATCACCACCATTATCACCTCCTGATTTACCACCATCATTATCACCGATCTCGCCACCACTGTTGTCACCCTCAACGTTACCTCCATTGTCACCTTTGGTCTCACCACAGTTCCCACCTTTAGAGTCGCCACCAATATCATCTCCTGACTTACCACCAATATCATCTCCTGACTTACCACCATTATCACCTCCTATGTTATCACCATTGTTTCCACCTCTAGAGTCACCAACATTAACACCTCCTAACTCCCCACCATCATTACCTCCTATCTCACCACCATTATTGTCACCTTCAATGTTACCTCCAGTGTCGTCTCCGGTCTCAACACCAGTGTTTCCACCTTTTGTGTCACCGCCAATATCACCACCATTGTTGGCACCACTAGAGTCACCATCATTATCACCTCTTGACTCATCACCATCCTTACCTCCTATCTCACCACCTTTTTTGTCACCCTCAGCCTTACCTCCATTATCACCTTCACTCTCAACACCAACATTTCCCCCTTTAGAGTCACCACCATTGTCACCTCTTATGTCACCACCATTATCACCTCCTGATTTACCATCATCATTATCACCGATCTCGCCACCACTATTGTCGCCCTCAACGTTACCTCCATTGTCACCTTTGGTCTCACCACAGTTCCCACCTTTAGAGTCGCCACCAATATCATCTCCTGACTTACCACCAATATCATCTCCTGACTTACCACCATATAACCTCCTATGTATCCCATGTTTCCACCTTGAGAGTCACCAAACATTAACACCTCCTAACTCCCCACCAATCAGTTGGACTTCCTATCTCACACATTATTGTCACCGTAAATGTTACCTCCAGTGTCGTCTCCGGTCTCAAACCAGTGTTTCCACCTTTTGTGGTCACCGCCAATATCACCACCTTTGTTGGCACCACTAGAGTCACCATCATATCACTTGCTCCCACTCTCTATCCACCTTTTACTAGCTTCTCATTTCACCTCACTACCACACCTTAACACACATTCCTCTTCACCAATATCCTGATAATCCTCTATCACCGTCTCGCATTGTGCCCTCAACGTGACTCCATTGTAACTTTGTCTCACCACAGTTCCACCTTTAGAGTCGCCACCAATATCATCTCATGACTTACCACCAATATCATCTCCTGACTTAACACCAACTTATCTCCTGACTTACCACCATTATAACCTCCTATGTTATCACCATTGTTTCCACCTTAGAGTCACCAACATTAACACCTCCTAACTCCCCCACCATCATACCTCCTCTCTACCACCATTATTGTCACCTTCAATGTTACTCCAGTGTCATCTCCGGTCTAACACCAGTGTTCACACATTTTTGTGTACCGCCAATATCACCACCATTGTTGGCACCACTAGGAGTCACCATATTATCACCTCTTGACTCATCACCATCCTTACCTCCTATCTCACCAACCTTTTTTGTCACCCTACAGCCTTACCTCCATTATCACCTTCACTCTCCAACACCAACATTTCCCCCTTTAGAGTCAACCACCAATTATCACCAGTTGACTCCACCACCATCGTTATCGCCTATCTCACCACCACTACTCAACCGCAACATCACTTCATTATCACCTTCACTCACAACACCATTGTTTCCACCTTAGAGTCGTCACCATATTGTCACCTCTAGTCACACCACATTATCACATCCTCGATTCAACACCATCATTACCTCCTATCTCACCACCATATTTTCAACCCCAATGTTACCTCCATTGTCACCTCCGGTCTCACACCACGTTTCCACCTTTTGTGTCACGCCAATACAACACCATTGGCAACCTCCTGTGTTACCACCATTATCGCCACCTCTAGAGTCACCACCATTATCATCTAATGACTTACCACCATCGTTGTCGCCTATCTCATCACCATTATTTTCGCCCTCAATGTTACCTCCATTGTCAACCTCCAGTCTTGACGCCAATGTTTCCACCTTTAGAGTCACCACGGTTATTGCCACCTCTAGATTCACCACCATTATCACCCTGATCACCACCATCGTTACCTCCTTATCTTACCACCATTATTTTCTCCATCAATGTTATCCTCCATTGTCGCCTCTGGTCTCAACACCACATTTCCACCTTTTATGTCACCGCCAATATCACCTCCTATGTCACCACCATTGTTGCCAACCTCTAGAATCAACCACCTTATTTCCTCCTAACTCACCACCATCGTTACTGCCTATGTCACCACCATTATTATCACCGTCAATGTTACCTCCATTGTCATCTCCGATCTCAACACGATGTTTCCACCGTTAGAGTCACCATCCATTATCTCCTTCTAAGTCACCACAATCGTTACCTCCTATTTCACCGCCCTTAACTACCACCCTCAATATTACCTCCATTGTCACCACCAATGGTCCCACTCTAAAGTCACCACCATTATCGCCACCTGACTTATCACCATTATTTCCACCATCAACATTACCTTCCATTGCCACCTCTAGTCTCACCGCCATTGTTGTACCTCTAATCTCGCCACCATTATTACCACCTTCAGAGTCACCACAATTGTTACCACCTGACTCATCACCAGTTTTACCTCCTATCCCACAACCCATTTCACCTTCACCACCACCTCCTTCTCCACCTATTGTGCCACCTCCTCCATCCCTACCCGTTTCACCTTTGTCGCCTCCTCCTCCACCACCTATTACTCACCTCCTCCTCCTTACACCTATCTTACCTCCACCTATTGAACCTTTTACACCACCTCCTCCCCTTCCACTTGTGTCAACTTCCACCACCGCCTCCTCATTCTGTTATTTCATCCTCCTCCCTCTCCATCCATCTCCTCTCCACCACCACCTCCTCAACTTGTTGCGTCACCTCCACCACCTCGACCTGTCTCATCTCAGCCACCGCCACCTCCTCAACTTGTTACGCCTCCTCCTCCCCCTCCATCCATCTCACCTCCACCACCACCACCGCCTCGACTTGTTACACCTCCTCCTCCCCTTCCATCCATCACACCTCCGCCACCACCACCTCCTCGACCTGTTACACCACATCCTCCCCCTCCTACTGTCTCGCTTCCACCACACCTCCTCCCCTCCCGCGTATTTCACCTCCACCACCACCACTTCCTCGCCCTATAGGCCACCCACTCCCATCCACGGTCTCACCTCCACCACCACCTCCCACCGTACGACTTCCATCTCGTCCCCTCGACCGTACCATCCGTCTTCCCTCGACCTCCATCTCCGACCACCTCCACCACCACTCGACCTGTGACGTACCACACTCACCTTCACCTCCCCGTATCTCACCTCCACCACCACCTCGACCTGTAACGCCACCCCTCCCCGTACTCCCTCCACCACCTTCGACTGTACACCACGCCCTCCCCTCCACGACCCATGCGTTGTACATCTTTACATATTTGCACCACCTTATTGCATTCTCCAGTGTTTCGATTATTTGGGCTAGAGAGACTTTGTTGCACCTTTGTCATTACTCATCCTCTTAATGACGCTGCTAAGTGCATGTGTGCCAATGGCAAGACTACATATCCTCAAATGAACCTTTCTGTTTTAACCACTAATATGAGAAACCTAATTGGTCGTTGTGGACTTAATGCAAATAACCTTAGTTGCAATTAAGGACAAAATATGCATGACCATTCAATATCATATATTATTGTTTTACTTCATATCTTAGGTTTGTGTATGTATTTAATAAAGTGAAGGATGTTATCGTAAAAACCTCTTTCATATATATATATATATATATATATATATATATATATATATATATATATGCTAATGGATACTATATTATTGTATATCAATCAACATCCATAGTAATTAATAAATATGTTATAAACTACAAATACTTTTTCTTGTGGGGTATGTGATTTCTATCTTTCTACTTGAAATCTTGTTTATCATTTTATTAGTCAAAGGTGCTTAATAAAATTCTTTGTTCAAGAAGTGATTGTTGTCATTTAATTCTTTATCTATTTTGTTTTAGTTTCTTAAGTATTATTAAGAAGTAAACTATAAACCTAACTCAACTCTATAAAACCGGTTTTTAAGATGAGGTTTTCATCCACTTATATATACTATGAAATCATCTTATCTCTAATCAATCTGGGACTTCTAGCACACCCTTCTCATGTCGAGGTATATACAACTTGTGCTTGAGACTAAACATTTGTTAGTGAAAAACGCTAAGTGCACCAATCACACATATCAAATAATAAATATTGTTATTTTCATAGGGACTTGTACAACACATAACAACTCTCGTAATTCACAATTCAATTAGACAATAAAACTCACAAAAACACAAAGAACATTTTTTTGTATTTTTATGAAATAGTTGGTGTAACACAAGAAATTTAACATAGAATATTTATAGTTGTCAAGACTAGATTTCGTTCACTTCATTCTCATGCGTACACAAGCATCTCATTTCATATTCAAGTCAAAATCAATTCACCAATATACTCAAATCCTATTCCTATTGACTTTAAGCCTATAACAACTCATCAAGTTCCAATAACTTGAATCCTCAACAAGCAACCATGCATTATGTTCAAGAGTCTTGATATTATTAATGAATCATGTTCTATCCCTAGATACAAGCTTCATTAGGTATTTGATTTCAGTTCTAGGTTCAAAAGAAATTTTTAAACACCTCAAGAACCAATAATCAAGGAAAGCTAAAACAAACATTAAGCATAGAAATCAAATACTAACTTTGAAATGGAAAAATATATGCCTGAACATCACAAAATATACAAGATTCGGTTTATTAAATATAATATCAACAAATAAGGTTAGTTATCCAAGGTGGAGAACCTAGGGTTTACACATTGAAGAAATAAGAAAGAAATTGTAACCAAAGAGAGATGCACACCCTTCCCCAAGTTTCTTTTGCTCTACTCTATTCTTCAATGACGCTTACTCTTCACATTTTCATCTCCAATTTGTGATCCCATCTTCCTTTTTAACCCAAAAGGGGCAAAATCACCATTTGTGAACATTGAAGCCCAAGGAAGAGAAGGGAGAGTTTCCCAGCACCCCAAACAACCTCCAAGGGCCTCTCCAAGTTGCTCTACATGAAGAATGAAGTGTTGGAGGGGAGAATGACTCAAATCCTCGTGAGAAACATTTTTAAATACCTAATTTTGACACGTCAGTGATGCCACCACTCAACGTTACCTCAGCACCATTGAACATCATCAGTTAAAACGTGAAAGGGGTTCTTTGTCAAACCACCACTCAGTCCTATTTTCCACTGCTCAACGCTATTTTTCACCTATCGACGCTATTTTCCACCACTCAATTCAAGTTCTTTCACATTAATTAACACTCATCGTCAGTTTTTGATCGCTCAACGCTATCTATGCAGGAGTTGGTAGAGCTTGGCCTTAAAGATGTGACACTCAACCCTAGGAAATTTGACAACACTATGTAATTGAAGCATTGGGTGTAATACCAATGGCGCCCAATGCGGGTATTTAATTCAAATTGATATTTTCTTGTCTAAAACATGTTATCTTGAGTTCTTGTTTGTTTTCCTCCATTAGAATTTTTTCCTATTCTTGAGTTAAACTTAAAGTTCACTTCTTAATATGATATCAGAGTTATGAATTTGAGCCAGTATCCTAGAGAAATTTGGTTCTTTTTGGATTTATTATTTCAATCGTTATTAGACCACCCATCTTACATACGAGGTATATACCTCGACGTGAAGAGAGTGTGTTGAAAGTCTTACATTACTTTAAGATAAGACTAATTCAATATATATATATAAATCTCACTTTATAAATTAATTTGTAGAGTTGAATTAGGTTTGACATTTATTTTTTAACAAGTAGTTTGTATATCATTGTTTCAAATTAATGGAGTAAAGTACAAACTGAAGCATTGACAATGTAAAATCATATTCACATAAATTTTCAATCATAGCTTTATGTCCAAAGTCTAAACAAAAAAACATCAAAAAATAGTTAATGTATACAATTTTTTAAAAAAAATACTAATTGTTAGTATTGTTAATGGAGAAATTCAACGCCACCTTCTAATTCCTAGTCAAGGTATATATATTGAGTTTATTTAAATAATTCCTAGTCAAATGTATATATACTGAGTTTATTTAAATAATGACTTAAGAAAATACAGGAACTCATATCCTTCGCATGTTCAAATGATTGCTAGAAATATGTGCGTACACTTTTCATTCAATTAATAATCTCACAATTTTTAATGTTATTGATATAGAAACAAATATATTGACTAAAGGATTAAAGACTTGTTAGTTCTTCTTAATTTATAAGCACAAACTCTATTACCATAATAATCTTCTTGACATTTTTTAAATAACTATACCAATTAATACGTCCTACCAAATTATTTATGTCTGGATGAGCATGATGATTGGTTGTTTATCGTTTATCATTTGGAGTAGGAGGGATGACACAATTTGATTGACAAGTAAATAGAAAAATCATTCAATTGTCTTTTAATATTTTAAGCTCATCATTCAATCACTTTGTGTAAAATTTGAATTTTATATCATCTAATCCAATTGAAAACGGTTCTAAATTGATCAATTTTAATTATAGTTTAATTTTTTTAGAAAAAATATTAAATAAATTATTATATAGAATTAACATAATAAAAATAGCTTAAAATGTAGAAAACCTCATAAATATATTAATAATAATGTGTATCTTCAAATATTAAAAATATTAGTCAATGATTAATCATTTTGATATCTAAAAATGGTTGTTATTTAATTATTTTATTGTAGTATGCTTATGTATCTTATCATTTGATAAAAATATATAAATTAAATCAATCAAGAAACGTAATCAATTTTCTTAAAATTTCACATAACATTTTGAGTTTACTCTAGCCTAACTACAAGTTCAGTTTAACATAGTTATTTTTTTACCGTAACAAAAGTTAAACCAAGTCTGTCAAAACCAAAATTAAACTAAATCGAGTTGAATTTAAATGGAATGATTGGATTCATGCTAATATTTAATAAATTTAATAGTTAAACCTATTAAATCAATTTACCTTTTTGATAGAATAAATTCAATATGAATTTAATTCAATTTAAAATGGATTAAAAAGTCCCAATGTAGTTAATTTAATTAAAAAATATCTAAATTATAAATCCAATTTATTTGATTGAATATTGTATGTTGAAAAATTCAATCAATATTTCCAAACACTATACTACTTCCAAACAAGTTAAAATGCAAGAATTGTTAGATAAGATTTATGTACACAAGCAGGGATATTTTTATGGTTTCCTTTATTAAGAAGTTGTATTATATATATATATATATATATATATATATATATATATAT
>NW_025902227.1:10492-28666 GCF_018835915.1 Vigna umbellata
TAATCGAAGCTTAGGGTCTGGTTCTAACATTTGTCTAACAAGTCTTTTAGCACTTTCAGAAATACTTGGCCAAGGTTCCCTTTTGAAATCTATAAGCCCCCGAAGAATGGCCTGTGCAACTCCTTGCTCAGATTCTGCATAGAATCAACATCAAGGAAAGAAAATAAGAAGACTTTTCTCGAGCAAATGAAATAATAAAAAGAACCAAGCTCAAATGCCCAAAACTAATAATATGCTTGAACCAAAAGAAAAAGGCAACAGAACTTGTGAAGCAACAGAAAAACACCAAACAGTAGAAAGAAACCTCAGCACATACATAGTTCACTAATAGAAATCCAGAGAAAAACAGAACCACCAAGATACAGTAAAGCAGAAGACTTCTTTTCTCCATTACCAATGTTTGGTTTAAATCTAATAAAAACCTCCCCTGGTTTTCTTCCATTTGAACAGGACACCGTTCATATAAATTATTTATATACTCTGATTTTCTTGTGTGTATTTATCATCTCCATTGATGAATTAAAAACAGAACAACAACTCCAAATGATCTCTTCCACCGTCACACCGACCTCCCTCACTGCAAAATGTTTATTATCTTTTCATCTTACACTTCTAAATGTTCTCTAAAACACAGATAAAACAACATCATCCATATCAGAAATGCCATGCGAATTACCCGTGGGTTTCTCACCATCCTCCATCTCACAACTTTATATTTGCACACAACAATCCTACACTCCAAGTAAACACAAATTATACAATTAGTCATGGCGAAACAAATACCGCTCAAGAAGTAAAAGCAGTGTACCTTAATTGGCGAGGAATTCCCGGAAACTGATCCACCACTAGGGAAAATGAAGGGTTTCAGCGGGCAATGAAAATTGCAGATGAGAAATGAAATGAAAAAGAGCGTGTTCCTATTTTATATATGAAATTAGAAATGGAATTAAAATGAATGGAGTTGAACCAGAAAAGCTAAACCTAGCGTCTCCTCGAGCTCGTGAATCTCCTCACCTCATTACTTTCACAAGCCTTCATCTTCGTGATTCACATCACTGAATCACATCTTGCGACTTGATTCGTCCTCGTTACAACCTTCTCCACCGAATCCACCGATTACATCCTCATTTGGGCACCGTCACCGATTCAGCCGTTGAATCTTCCTTTTCCACCGAACACGCGATCTAAATCGTATTTCTCACCGAACAATCTTCCTATTTTCCACTCTGCTTCGAATCCTTCCTGCTCTTGGAGTATTATTACGAACCTAGGTTTTTCCAGACGCATTCCTCCCCTTCCGAGTTCTCGGAGCGCGACCCTGTAGCGGAAGTGACGGAGCACGACCCTATAGCGGCGATGGCGGAGCGCGACCCTGTAGTGGCGGCGATGACGAACCAGGGACCCTATGGCTGAGGCGAGGACGGAGCGGTTGTATGCAGCGGAGCGGAGGAGCGTTTGGCTTGCGAGAGAGAAGAAGAGTGAAAAGTAGGGTAACTTCCTTCGAAGCAGTAAAATATTAAACCTTTACTGCCTCGGTTATACGCTTAACCAAGGTAATATAGTCCTACTGCCTCGGGTCTTACTATCACCCGATGCCTAAAAGTGCTGAAATCACAATTCAGAAGTCAGTCTGTCAGTTTTGGACAACATGTACTACCTCGGATCTTATGGAAACCGATGTCGTAGGTCCATCTACGCTTCGGTTGGGCTTTTAACCGAGGTAATTGACAGTTTATGCTTCGGTTTCTAGACAACCGAGGCGTATAAGTTAGTTTAAATTGCAAAAATGGCATCGTCTTTGTATATGCTTCGGTTTTCGGGGAACTGAGACGTATAGCCTGCGTTCTTATCCTTATTTTGTACTAGTGATATCCATTAAAATGCCCTACCGTGTTCGCTGCCACACTGATTCTCGAGAGATAATCAGTGATTTGATTATTGTGTTTGAGCTTGTCTCTTGTCTGTGTTGCTGCTTTACTTTGTAGTGTGTAAGTAAATCTTGTTTGTGTTGCTGCTTTACTTTGTAGTGTTTAAGGAAAAACACCTGTTGATGTCCTTAGTTAATACAAGAAATTGATAAGTTTTGCTTGTTTCTACTTTCACTTGTAGGCATGTGTATGTGTACAAAATTAGATTTAACTAAAATACTAAGAGAGTAATGGTCTGTAGTGACAAATAGTTTGATTGGATTCAGACCAACTTTGTTAAGCTATAAAGAGGTGTCATGTTTGTTCAAGTGGTGGGGACCATTCATCATCCAAACAAAGTCAAATGCAAAGGCACCAATTTAAGTTTTGAGTCGGTAATCTACTCCAGAGTGTTGCTCTTAAGGTAGTGGTAATATCCAAAGAAAACAGGGAAACAGGAAAACCTAGCAGTGTCAGATATCTGGAGAATTACCAGTGTACCATATCTATATTCTAGTATAAGTCTTTTATATTGGATGGAGTAATCAAACCCTTAATTATGATTATGAATTCTTTTATCAACTACTACTGTTTGACATTCACATTTTTAAAATAAACATGAGTTTCATATAAGTCTTGACATTTTTAAAATAAACATATGAGTTTCATATCAAAACCATCACTAAGGCTGTGTTCGCATGAACAGATTGTACTGTTCATGCGGATTTGCAAGCAATGAAATGTATCAAAACTGTGTTCGCTTGTGTGGATTTCTGAGGATGGAAATGATAAGATTTGCGGGATCCAGGGCATTTTGTATCACTCGCATAAGTGAGAAGATTTGCAGTGATTTGAGTCGAAAAGTCATTTTTGCCCTCATAAAATTCGATAATACCAAAGTGGTAAAAACAATTATATTCTGATACGTTAAGTCCATATTTGATGCAGTGATGGGTAATATATAATAATGCATAAAGACTGTGACCATAAGCAGTATATACTATGGCTGACCAGCTTTGGTGGGTTTTCCATTCACGAGTGCACATAGCCCTTGACTTGCACAGTCGAAGTTTGTAAGTTTGGCAGCCTTGACTTTGACAGCCCAAGTGTGGCAGCCTAGCAATGCAGAGATTCGGTTCTCTGCTTCTTCCGTGCTTCTTTGACACAACTATACACAAAAGCATTCACATGCAACATAGGAAAGATTCCTCGCCATACAGTGTTTGCTTTGAATTTCAAACAGTATTGAAGAAGACTATAGACCATTTAAATGTGTTGGTTTGTGCATGTTTGGTGTGTGTATTAAGAGCGAGTTTGATGGTCTGTTATCAAGGAGTGTGAAATATATGTCTTTGTCCTTCATCCTTCATTCTCATTGAGGTTGTTTGTGCTTGAGATATGTCCCTTGTGTTAAGTGCATTGAAGAGCATAGGTTCATCACATTCATGAGGTTAGTTGTCCCTTCAAGTATCGGTTGGCAAGGTTTGTTTAATATTTGCAGGTTGGAGGCATGGTTGTGCAGAAGACATGATGAACGGAGAATGATGTGTGCTGATGTTGGAATGTGGGTGCTTTCATTGTTGATAATGAAGATGCGTTGAAGATGGGGAAGGAGAGGTTAAATGAGGAAGAGGCGTTGAAGATGGAGAAGTTTCGCGTGTGTGCTTGGTGCAGAAGTTGGGATGGCAAAGCTGTAATTGGATACTGAGGGCGTAATCGGTTACGCACATCAGTCATAGGAAAGCACAATGGTGTAATCGGTTACCCACAAATGTAATCGGTTACTGGGATGGTTTTTGCTTTGTGTATTGGTTTGCAGTGGCGATGGCAGCTTTCATCGTTGTTCCATGGTTGCTGTCGGTGGTTGTGTGATTGTTTAAGTGGTTGGCAGTGGACGTTGTAGGCGTGAAAAAGGATGAGGACATGCAAAGGTTCATGGATGAGGGCGAGATGAGGAGGTCCAGTAAATTGTGGAGTGTGGAGACTGTAGAAGCAGTGCGTGAGGGAGCGTTTGATGCAGCAGTCATTGAAGCAACAGCAGTATGGAACACCAGCGTAACCGTTTCTTGTGTTTTTGTTGCAGGTGAAGTAGGCAGTGAAGGTGGTCGACTTTGGTGAAGCCGCGAGGATATAGTTGAAGTTGTTGTAGGAATCTACTACTGTTACTGGAGCTTTGTGGTACACTTGTGAAGGGACCGAAGGTTGTGCAAGGGTGATAGTGTTTAGGTAACTCAGTATGAGAGTGGTTGGAAGGTTGTTAACCATTTTGTATACTGTTGCAGGCCTAAATAAAAAGTAGGGTGGGTGGTGCGTGCTGAAAGTGGTGAAAGTGTGTTCCAGCAGGAGTTTCTTTCTTTGCATTGTGATAATTTGGGGTTCATTTGGCATGTATGATTGAAAGCCATCCAAGTTAATTGATGAGCCAGTTAGAAAAACGATTTACGATTTTGGAAGCTCTGTGTTGATTTGGTTGAAGGTATATGATGTTTAAAATAGTAATGAGTTTCCCTTCTTTATAATATATTTTGTATGATCCTAAATTTGTTGCCATGTTTGGCATGTTAGGTTGACGGTTTGGAAATTGATATTTGAATTTGGCAAAGATTGAACCAAATTTGAGTGCTATTGCATTGGAGGATCAGTGAAATTGTTTTTGGTGAAGCTTCAAGAAAATTTGATTAGTCTTCAAGAGGTAATTCTTAAACCATCTTTGAACTAATTATACTTTATGTTTATATATGAATGCGTGTTTACTTTTTTCTTATAACTCATTGTCAATGTAATTTTGTATTATGTTTAGTTAATGTGTAGTATATATTTAATGTATTAATGTATAATATTTATTTAATCAAAGTATATATGATATACGATTATGATATTATATGATTGATTTATGTTTAATTATTATATCAATGATTTTAATTACAGTATGTATATATGGTTAAGTAAATATAGATGGAAGAATATATAGATTTAGCATATTTGGACCGTGAAGATATAGATGACGATGTGGTTGGTGTAGACTTCAATATTATCGCAATGATATGTCAACAATTACAAATTACGACTTCATTGGGAGCACTAACAATGTTATGCATTGTTGCACACGCATTGAATATCTTGAATATGTACTCGAGTAGTGTAAGCAATTACCTACCAGACAGAGACCATCTGTAGAGGAACAATTAGATCAGCGTCGTTTTTCACTCACAGTCATCAAATGGAAAACTATGCAGCTGATTTCTATACAAGGAGTGTAGTTCCTCCGAAGATAATGAATTTTGATTCATTCACCGGTTCAGGGTTATTTTTCCAACAACATCTTCTATTCCAAGGGTTGAGCCAATTTCTGACATTACAGGGACCCTACTATCGGGATTTAATCAAAGTATTTTATTCAAATCTAAAGATATCTGGAAATGGATATTTGCTGAGTGAGGTAAACAAGAGAAAAATTAGATTAAAACCTAAAGATTGGTTGAATGTAGCTAACTTGAAGTACGACGGTCAGAAATTGTGTTATTCAAATATCCCAGACGACTTTCCATATGACCGCGACATGGCATTAGCTACTATGGTTATACCAGATTTGCAGGGTGGTCAAGGTGTTTTAACGGTTGGTTGTTTGAATATCAATGATAGGCTTCTCCATTATATTATTGTGCATATGTTGACTCCACGACCATGGAATTTTGCTAGGTTATTGCACGAAGATACTTTTATGATATGGGTGCTTAAAAATAATATAGCAATCAATTGGCCTCATCACATCATGCAACACATGCTTAAATGCAAGGCCAGTGACACACCCCTCCCATATGGTGTCCTTATCACACAGATCATGCAATATTGTGGAGTTGACGTCTCAGCCGATGCCAGCACTCAAATAGGCTCACGACATCACTTTTCTATCAATTCTTTGAAGAGGATGAAAATTGTTTATGTCAATGGTGTTTGGCAACACGATCTGGATGATGATGAAGAAGAAGACCAACCAGACCCTTATGAAAACCCTGTGCACCCTCCTCCACCTCTATCAAATGCCAACATGATCACTCAAATGTGGGAAGGAGTACAAGACTTGAGACACAGAATGTAGGGTATGGAACAAATGCAGGTGCAGGTTCAACGTATTGAAGATAACTTGGCAAACCTTTCCCTAGACATGAACCGCCAATTTGCTCACCTCAATCAAAATGTAAACTCAATTCTTCACCATTTAGATGATTAAGTTCATTATATTTTCGTTAATGTATTAGATGACTTCAATAGTCTTAAATTTCTTTGTATGTGACTTTTAAATATTTCATTATATATTAATGCTATTGTCCTTAACATCAGCTTTGTTTGTCACTAATTATTCTGTACTTTCTGAACTGCAAATTAGATGGACTCTCGAATCATTGATGAAATGCAAAAACAAATTGATCTATCAAGAAGACTGTCTGCTGTTCTTGAACGACATACACAGGCCATGGAGCGTCAAATCAACATGTTAAATGCTCGAATTCAATCATCTAATCCAACTACAAAGGAAATTGAAAACTTGTTACGGACTATGAACATTGAAGACAATGATTTAAGCAGACAGTGCTTCGAATTTTTATCTTCGCATCCATCTCGTAAAAGACGTCTAATAGGGATGCCAATACAATATTGTTTGAATGCATTGCAACGATACCTTGCTGAATGAACGTCATGATGAAGTATTAAAACAATATTTGTATGTTGAATTCTTGCAACTTATTAATAAGTCGTGTGATATTATAACTTGCTACTTAATTGTGATTGTTTGATTAATGTTAATCATTCTCACATGCGTGACAAATAAATTGATATCACTTCGTACTAAATTATATTACAATTTAATTCTACAATTTAAAATACATTCATTTTACTACAATTTAATTTTTATAATTTGTAAACATTAATTTTAACAATTTTTCATAATTTTTTTCTCTTTATAAACATTTTTACAATTAAATATAACATAACAAATTAACATTTTATAATACTTTTATAAGTAGGGGCAATTTGGTAATCTTACCAATTAAACACATTTTTAAAATCTATCACATCAATCAAATCCTACACTAATTCTCACAAACTTTACTTCCAAATCCACTCTCAATTACCCACAAATCCACTCAAAAAAACAACAAAAAAATTACCCTCAAATCCACTCAAATCCATTCAAATCATCTCCCCCAAATCATCTCCCCCAAATACCTCCAAAAGAACACACCCTAAGTCTAGGCATACATCAAAACCATCACTAAGTTTAGAGGAAATGGTGCAACCTAGAATGTGAGATCATTTCCCATCCAGAGTTAGAATCTAAGCATATTATCCCAAGCATGGCAATCATCCCTTCATTCTCCGCTTGCATGCACAAGTACCCTTTATTGATATCTTTGCTTGTGTATTAAAATCATATATGCCAAATCATAGTTCAGATATGATTAAAATGTTTAAATTGTAAGGTTAGTCCTCTTTTCAACAAAACTATTGTAATTTCAAATATATATATTGAAATGGTAATCTTATTTTAATTGTGAATTAACTAACAATAAACAAAATAGGAGAAAAAATGGTTTTGGTTGAGAAAAAATGTTCATGGTTGCAGTATATTTCAAATAAGATAATATTTAAGACATTGATTATAATTATTATTAGAAACTTTATCAATTTTTAGGATCATATCTTTCTCTTTAAAAATGACACTGATAAATTAATATTTTTTACTATTAAAAAAGACACTGATAATTCAATATTTTTTAATATTCACTTAGCTTATTGTATTACATTTGATTAGGAAATTGTGCTTAATTATCCAATATTTTTCAATTTTAATATTTGGATTTAATTTGATTATTAATTCTTATTTAGTTAATTTGAATTATGTTAGACTAATTATTTTCATTATTAATTGCAGAAAATTGTTTGGAATATTATTTTGGGATATCAAGAAGCCAAGAACGTCAATAACCACTCTCCAATAGACATTTTATATTTATTTTAATTATAAATTCGTTTTTAGTGTATTTTTGGACATATTTGAATCAATGGATCATTTTTGGTTGGGTCATTTTGGGTCAAAATATTAAAAGTTTAATTTGTAGGCTGACCTTGGAAAAGGGTTTTAGGATACAAAGGGAGCAAAACGTCCCTCACTTTCTCATTTATGTTTTCTGCACTTTTGGATAGCAAGAGATCTCCCAATTTGAGGTTTTAGGTTTTTCATTTATAATTTGATGTACTTTCAATTCCAGTAATGCAATTTTGTAATTTTGTTTTCTTCTTTGTAATTTTAATTTTGCACATTAAATTTCACTTTAATTCTTGCATTGCAATTTAGTTTGTTGTTCAATTTGTTTCCATTGCGTTTCATTTTTGTTTGATTTTATTTTCAGTTTTTTTTTCGTTTTCAGTTTTTATTTTGTTTGTGAATTTTGTTTTCTAGTTCTTAATTGAATTCGTTTTGCTGCATTTAATTTCGCATTGAGTTACACATTCGTTTTCTGCATTTTGAATTATGTTCATGGAAGCTTAGTTTTGTGGGTTGTGATTAGTGAGGTTGCAAAGGTTTCCTTGAGATTATTGGAGTCTAATTGTGATTCTGTTTTGTGTGCCCTGCATATATGCAATATGTTTTGTGCAATTGGCCCTCGCTTAGTGGTCTAAATTGAGCATGATAATCTTCGCTTAGTTGATTACTGTGTGTGCAGAATTGATGAATTTGTGTGAGAGTGTTTGCTTAATTCACATCTTATGAAGACTTTTTTAGATTTCGCTTAGTTGTCTAGTTTGTGTTGGATTAAGGGTCATAGGATTGGATATCTAATGTAAATCTATGATTAGAAACAAGTGAAAATCGAGTTAGCACCAACTTTTCTTTAATCTATCATTAAATTTGTGTTTGAATTTCTGCTTTAGTTAGTTTATTTTATTACGCAAAGCCACCTTCAAAACCTCCCACCATGTGTTTGATCTAATTCTTGAACCACATTTGGTCTTTGAGAGACGACGTAGGGGTCATTTTCCTAGCTTATATTGCATTTAATTGCTCATTAATTTGATTCAGGTACGACCTCGATCCAATTTGGCATCGTTGCCGGGGATCGAACGATTCAGTTTTGGGTATGTGTTAGTGTGTGTGTTTTGTGTTCTGGCGCTAAGCGGCACTGGTTCTGTTTTTGTGAATAATCCATGAATAATGTCAACTTTTGTCTAATTAATTGGCATTTTTAGTTTTGATAGCTAAGGTCTTGTTTTTTGTTGAATTTTGGTTCTCCACGCTTAGTTTGGCCCATATTTTGATAGAAAAATCTCAAAAACGCTTGTGGTTGTCCCGGTCAAGTTTTGTGAAAAACGCGTCGGCCCAAACTTTTGCTCACAATGTCCGAATTTGACGAATCGTATATGCTTTTTGGGTAAAAAAATGTGAGCTATCCATTGTTCTCGCTTGCGCTAAGAGGTCAAGACTCTAATTCCAAAAAAAAGGATGTTTACTATTTCTTTTTTATTTTTGAAGTTTTATTTTTATCGTTTTTCACACTTTCCTGTGTTGGTTGACATAGTTGCACTTTGAATTTTGCTTTGAAATTGTTTGTGCTATCTTTTAATGATTTTTGGGTGTATGTCACAAAGTTTCAGCCCATTCTGATTTGGATATACTTGTATTTACCCTCCTTTATTTTACTATGTTGACTTTTCTGATAGGAGTTGGCGTAATGCATGACTAGGGGAAATTCTGGACAACTACCACTATTTGATCCTAAAATTGATAGGACTTTTCATAGGTTAACTAGGCATACTAGGAATTTGTTTTTAGAGTCAGTCCCACCATCTGAGTCCATACCATTAGAGTTTCAACATTCTATTTCTACATCCACTATTTCATATTTTATGCATTCTGCATCTACTTCATCTGCTACATCTGGAAATAATACTAAATTTATTTTTCATTATACTACTGAGAACAATATAGCCCAACCTCCACCTCGCGAGAGGACTCTTAGGAAAATGGATGCACTTGATTTCACCTATGAAAGATTGTGTATCGAATATCCTGATGAGGACGTGTCATATGTTCTGAAAACTGGAATGATCCATTTGTTGCCCAAGTTTCATGGCCTTGCAGGTGAATGCCCACATAAGCATCTTAAGGAGTTCCATATTGTTTGTTCAAGGATGAAGCCTTATGATGTTCTTGAAGATCACATGTTCTTGAATGCATTCCCACATTCTTTAGAGGGCGTGACAAAGGATTGACTTTATTACCTTGTGCCGAGGTCTATCAATTGTTGGGATGGTTTGAAGAAATTATTTTTGGAGAACTTCTTCCCAGCGTCAAGAACCATGGCCATAAGGAAAGATATTTCTGGGATTAGGTAGCTCGGTGGTGAAAACTTATATGAATATTGTGAAAGATTTAAGAAGCTTTGTGCAAGTTGCCCACACTACCAAATCTCTGAGCAACTCCTTCTCTAATACTTCTATGAAGGTATAAACAACATAGAAATCGGGACCACACCCAAAAACTTCATGAGAATAAACCTTCACGGCTACACCCAAAATCGCGAGACTTTAAACAAGAAATCGCATGACCAACACTCTAAAACCTATGCCAATAATCGTGAAGTCACTGAAGAGCGAAACTCCTTTGCATCGCGACCATGGTGATACAAAGAGGGAGGTCGCGTTTACTATCGAAATCGCGTCCACTACATGCGTGAACAAACTAGGAGATAGGACACATCCTTGTGTGACGATGAGGACCCACCTGAAATGCCCAACGTAGTATTGTTGCCAACTTGCGTCACCAGTGTTCACGAATTTCAAACAGGACGAAGAAGAAGAAAACCTTAGATTATGAATGAAACCTTAGGAGACACCCTAGGGTTGGGTCTATCCTCGAGAGAGATCAAAAATTCAAATTTAGGAGATTCTATGACAAGTTCTTTAAAATTAGTTATAATATTGCTACTATATTCCATGTATTATGACACGTGTTAAGTTAATAACCATAAAAAAATTTACTATGACAGAATATCTATTATTTTAAACTTAAATTTCAATTTTTCCACTGTGTTGATATATTATCACTGGTCTTGAAAACTAAGTCATAATACCTCTTTCTTTTATTACGAAAATGTCATCAGTCAACTTTTTTTACTAGTGATTGATGTAATGTCGTTGTGCGTTTTTTTGTGATGAATGTTTAATATTTGTGTGTTATGTGCTTTGGAATATTTGTTATACATTCTGTTAATCCATGTGAGGAAACATTTTTTGTTATGCTAGGAAACACAAGTGTCTATTTTAAAATATATCTCTTATGATGAGTATAAAGGGCTTTTAGCCAAGTAAGATTCTGGACAATATGCTCAACTCTTTGATATAATTGAAAATAGGTAGGTCAACATGATATATATATATATATATATATATATATATATATATATATATATATATATATATATATATATATATATATATATATATTGATGTAAAAACTTTTATCACCTTGTAATACAATTTTGTACTTTCAATTCTTAGACCTTGTCTATCTAGTATCTGTTAAATGAAAATTTATTCTCCAAAATAGAACATCGTTTGTCGAATAAGGGGAACAAAATGTTCTATAGAAATATAGGAAATTTGTTTTAATCAGTACACCTACAATTAAATAAGTCATACATATGATACAAAAATCTAAGGCGAACCAAGATTTGTTCTAAGACAAAGTTGCATACCCTAGATATGTAGTAGCCAGTGACATCCATCCTAATCAAAAGGAAGGTTTATTCTCCTTCACGTGGTATCAGAGCCTAAGTTAGGCGCGTCCACTTGAGCTAAGTGTTTTTCTTTATTTTTCTATGTTGTAAATTTGTTTCAATTCATTTGTTTAAGTGTTTGTCTTGATCTGTGTGTGCCATTTACTTCTGTGTTCTATGTTGTAACAATGAGAACAGTTGGATATGGAGATCTTGTGCCAGATAGACAACTATCAAAACTTCTTGCTTACATTTACGTCTTCATTGGAATGACTCTTGTAGGACTAATTATTAGCAAGGCAGCAAATTAAATTGTTGAAAAGCAGGAAATAATCCTAGTTAAAACCATATTTAAGGGTGAAAATATTGGTCCAGAACAACTTTACAAAGAGGTTGAAATCAAGAAAAGTGGAAATATTGGTACAGAACATTACTAATGGATTTTATGAATCTTTTGAAACAAATTTGTTGCAAAACAAGAAAAGTAATGCAGAAGGGCTGGAATAAAGAACTGGAAGGATAGATCTGCATGGAAAATTTACAAGATTCCTAAAGAAGAAGAAGAGTAACAGGGATCAAAAGGAAAATAAAGGGAGTGAATCAGAAAGCAATCTCATCATGATGGAAAAATTTGAAAAGGAGAAAGCCTGTTTGGAACAAGAAGTAAAGGATTCCATGTGGTATTTGGATAGTGGATGCTCTAGGAACATGACAGGAGATCCAAAAAAATTTACAAGCATATCTTACAAGAATAATGGACACGTCACTTACGATGACAACAAAAAAGGAAAGATCATCGGTATTGGTAAAATTCAAATTCCCTTCACATATGAAATTGACAATGTGCTGCTTGTTGAAGGATTGAAACATAATTTGCTCAGCATTAGTCAATTGTGTGATAAAGGACTAAAGATTATTTTTGAACCAAAGTACTGTTTCATTAGCAATAAGTTAACTGATGAGCTGTTATTAATCGAAAAAAGATATAACAACATTTACATAATCGATTTGAAAAAGACTTCATTCAAATCCGTTGTTTGTATGATGTCTAAAGAAGATGATGCATGGTTATGGCACAAGAGACTAGCTCATATTAATATGGGTCAATTGAACAAGCTAGTGTCTAAAGATATTGTCATTGGTGTTCCTAATATACGCTATGCTTTAGAAAGATTGTGTGATGCTTGCCAAAAAGGAAAACAGACAAGACAATCCTTCAAAAATAAAAGAGAAATATCAACCACTAAACCTCTACAACTGCTACACATGGACTTATTCGGCCCCTCAAGAGTAAGGAGTCTTGGAGAAAATTTGTATGGCTTAGTTATTGTTGATGATTATTCTCAGTTTACTTGGACCTTCTTCATCTCTGCCAAGAGTGAAACTTTAAGGGTGTTCAAAAAATTTGCTACAACCATTCAAAATGAAAAAGAACTCAGAATAAAGTGTATAAGAAGCGATCATGGAAAAGAATTTCAGAATGAAACATTTGATGAATATTGTGTAGAGATGGGAATTAATCACAAATTTTCTGCACCTAGAACACCACAGCAAAATGGAGTAATGGAAAGAAAAAATAGAGCACTAGAAGAACTTGCAAGAACCATGCTGAATGAGAGGGACTTGCCGAAGTACTTCTGAGCAGATGCAATGAGCACAACATGTTATGTACTAAACAAAATTATAATAAGATCAATGATGAAGATGACTCCTTATCAATTGTTCAAAGGAAGCAAGCCAAACATCTCACATCTACGGGTCTTTGGATGCAAATGTTTTATTCTAAACAATGGTAAAGAAAGCCTTGGTAAGTTCAATTCTAAATCCGATGAGGTTGTCTTTATTGGTTATTCTCTCACAAGTAAAGCTTATAGTGTCTATAATAAAAGAACAATGTGTGTTGAAGAATCTGTCCATGTGGTCTTTGATGAGCATATTGATGTTATCACTAATCATGTTCACCCTAGCAAGACAATAGATGTAGATGATTCCGCTGGAGAAGAAAAAGAAGATGAAGAAGTTTTAAGGGAAGAAGATTCTGAAAATGTAATCGATCCTCCTAGAGTTGAATCGATTAAGGAGTGGAAAACACCAAGAAATGTCTCAACAAGCAACATCATTGGTGATATCACGAGAGAAGTTTCCACTAGGCATCAACTTAATCAATTCTGCATGAATGTAGCATATGTTTCTGAAACTGAACCCAAAAATATTGAATCTACTATTGCTGATGAAAATTGGATGATGGCCATGCAAGAGGAACTAAATCAGTTTAAGAGAAACAATGTGTGGGATCGATCTTGTTCCAAGAACTGAAAACTTATAGGTTATTGGCACTAAATGGGTCTTTCGGAACAAGATGGATGACTCGGGTGAAATCATAAAGAACAAGACAAGGTTGGTTGCTAAAGGCTACAGCCAAGAAGAAGGAATCGATTATGATGAGACTTATGCACCAGTAGCCAGACTAGAGGCAATAAGAATTCTACTCGTTGTTGCATCTGTGATGAAGCTTAACCTGTACCAAATGGATGTCAAGAGCACGTTTTTGAATGGGTATATTAAGGATAAAGTCTACATGGAACAACCATCAGGATTCCAAGATTACGAGCATCCATATTATGTTTTCAAACTCAAAAAGGCTCTATATGGATTGAAACAGGCACCAAGGTCATGGTATGAGCGTCTAAGTGAATTCCTGATAAAGAAAGGATTCACTAGAGGTAAAGTGGATTCTACTCTCTTCATTAAGAATTCCAAAAAGGATAAGTTATATGTGCAAATTTATGTTGATGATATTATTTTTGGCTCAACTAATCCCACGTTATGCAAGGAATTTTCTAAGACTATGCAGGAAGAGTTCAAGATGTCCATGATGGGAGAACTCATATACTTCTTGGGACTTCAAGTTAAGCAGACTGATAATGACATTTTTATACATCAATCAAAGTACTACAATGACCTGTTAAAGAAATACAAAATGCTGGACTGCAAAGAGGCTGCAACACCTATGGCAACTAACTGCTATCTTGATCTTGATGAAGCAGGAAAAACTGTTGACCAGAAAATGTATAGAGGTATGATCGGATCCCTATTGTACTTAACTGCTAGTAGACCAGATATCATTCATAGTGTCTGTCTCTGTGCTAGATTTTAGTCTCAGCCGAAAGAATCCCATCTTACTATTGTAAAAAGAATTTTAAAATACTTGAAAGGAACCAAGAATCTTGGTTTGTGGTATCCAAGTGGGTCAAACATTTTTCTTGAGGGATACAGTGATTCTGACTTTGGTGGCTGCAAGCTAGATAGAAAGAGCACTAGTGGTAACTGTCATATGCTAGGATGTTCTCTAGTTTCTTGGGATTCAAAGAAGCAAGCTTGTGTGGCTTTATCTACCACAAAAGCTGAGTACATAGCAACCGAAAGCTGTCGTGCTCAATCTCTTTGGATTAAGAGTCAACTAGAGGACTATGGCATATCATTAGATCATATTCCCTTAAAGTGTGATAATACAGTGCAATTAATTTGACAAAAAATCATGTCCTTCACTCAAAAACTAAGCATATTGAAATAAGGCATCATTTCATACGAAACCACATCATCAAGGGGGAAATTAAGGTCGAATATGTAGATACCTTAAATCAATGAGCAAATATTTTTACAAAACCTTTGAACAAAGAAAGATTTTATACTATTCGAAATGAACTAGGAATTCTGGATAACTGTAGCATAAAATAGATTAAAATTGATTACTTTGTGCTTGTATGCGAATGAATTATTGATTATTGTTACTTTCATACATTCGCATACTCACACATTAATTCCTATATAACATTGATTCTAAAATGCTTGATCTGGAAAGACTTTGAAAGGTTTTACAGGAATATCACTTGCTGCCTGGATGGAACTGGATAATCTGAAATATGTTACAGCAAAAAATTGACTTTGGCTGAGATCAAATCGATTAAACATCAACATTGGTTTAAAGATTCCAAAACTGGAATATCTGATATCTTTAGATCTTGTTTTTATTTGATGATTGATTGTTTATTCTTATATCTCTATGCTTATCTGCTGCATAAAATATCTTAAATGATAAGAGATTAAAATGTGTTGTTTGATCGAATAAGTATCACTATGTTATTATTGTGATATATCTGATCTGATACAATGTTATTACATGCCTATAAATGCTCTGACATATTCTGATTACTACATTATGCATCTGTATTTTGAGATTGAAATATGCATAATGACAAGGGGAGCATTGCATATCATTGATATATTTCACATGTCTTCATTTAAGGGGGGCAAATATCTCAATTTCATGTGAATATCTTTGACAGGGGGAGCATCATTACTTGTTTTATGGTTATCTTATGCATCTCTATATGCTTGATTATCTGTATATCAATACCATTGTGCTGACCTTTTTTGCTAATGCCTAAAGGGGGAGAATTATTGGCTGGTAATTGATTCATAATCTGTATTGAGTTGTGCAACATGGTTGATTATTAATCATGGTTATGCATCATCAAAAAAGGGGGAGATTGTGAGATTGTTGATAGTGGGAGCATTGATTTAGATAAACCCACAATCTTAGTAATATATGAGTTTTTGATGATGACAACACATAATTAAGAACACATGTGTATTTTGTGTTACATGTTCTATGCTTACATGTTATATGAATATATGAGAAGATGATTGTGTTGATTGCTATGTTGTTCATTGCATTTCACTGAGTTATATATGTGATTTTATACATGAATGCATGACACATATTTTCGAATGAAAAATCACAAGCACTAATGTTGAACTTTAAAATGTGTGGCAAAACAACAGTTTGAAATCGATTACATTATGGGGTGAATCGATTAAAACTCGTGTATTTGCATAAACGTTTTCAAGTGTGTTGTGATAGTTTTCAAAGAGAAAAGTTTTTAAAACTTTACATAACAATTTTGCGTAATTGATTGCATGCGATATGTATTCGATTAAGTTTGTTACTGTTTTGAAATATGTTAATGCTTGATATAACTGTCACAACGGCTATATTTTTAAATATGTTGACCAAACATTAAATGTTATTCGACTGCATTAAATGTGAATTCAGTTACGTGCTTTGACTACTACTATCTGTTATAACTGAATTGGTGTATTCGACTACATTAGTAGCAAAGTCGATTATGTTGCGTCTGATACGAGTTCATCTATATATTGACGCGATTTTGATTTCTGTAAGAGACTTTTGTGATTCTAACATTTTCATATCCTTTTGCAGAAAAATGCAAAGCTTACCGAAAGAGAAAGAGCTCCAAGAAACTAGTTTGATCGTGGTGATCAACTAGGTGTGATTTCTTGAAGAGCAAGATTGTTGAGTTTTGAAAGAGTGATCTATCTGCACATTTGGGTGTCCACTGCAAGATCAGGTTGTACAATCTGCTGAAGATTGGGTTGAGTTCCCTATTGTGATTAAGGAAGAAGGATGTGCTGCGTTCTTGACTTTGAGGATGCCTCAAAGGGGTTGGACTGCAAAAGAGGGCATTCTTGCTGCTAGTCTATTTTGTATACTTCTTATATTTTGATTAGAGGGTTAGAGAGGTGTTTTATATTTTTGACGTGAGGTCTCTATAAAAACATTGTTGTATAAACCTTGATCATTATAGTGCATTGACTTCTTGTGGTTGGGAGGACACTAGATGCAGGCTTGGTCGAACCAGTATAAAAACTCAGCGTTTGATTTTTCTTATCCCTACTCTGTTACATTCAATTGATGATGCTGTTTACACATTCGATTAAATTTTCGCTGCATCAAAATCTATTAACTTGCGTTTCAAGAAAAGTATAAAGGCATCTCTTTTGGTGAAAAAGATTTTGAAAGTTTTAATTTTTATACTTCACCAATTAACCCCTCCCCCCCTCTTAGTGTGAGAAGTTGAGCCATTCTTTTTTAACAGGTTTGATTAATCTTGCAGGTTAGAGAAGCCCAGTGTACCAGACTTTATTCCACAAAAAGTATATTGACAATGAATGGAAACTTTCCAGGACCAACTATTAGATTCAACAGAGGAGACACAATCTACGTTGATGTTTACAACAAGGGAAACTTCAACATTACTTCATGTTTCTGTAGGGATGTGGAGAACGAGATACGAACCTAACAAACTTGCTCTGCGCTGATTCTCTGTGCTGCTTAAACTGTGTTACCTTTTTTCTGTCTCCTTTGAACAAGGTGGGCTGGGTACCTGCAAAAGTACTCCGACGCTCAAGTCAACAAAGGAGTTGTCTGAAAAATGAGAATATCTATCTGAAAATAAGAATATCTCTCTTCTTAGGGGAAAAACGTACCTTTTTTCCTAGATGCTCTGTGTATTTAAAACAGTAATAATAAACCGTTACCTGGCAATCCGGTCAGTTATCGAAACTGACTGCCTAGGAGTTGTAACTGCCAGATTGTGTATTGATACCGAGTCAACTACCTCCGT
>NW_025902228.1:0-25546 GCF_018835915.1 Vigna umbellata
TCTCTTTAACTAATTCCATTTACATTGTTTGTAGGACAATAAAGGTTGGAAAGTTCCTAGGAGAGTTGCCAAGCAAAGAGGAAACAATGGAAGTAAGAGGGAATGTATGTTGCAACCAGCCATGAAGCATGTTTTCCACACTTTCCATGTGCAACACATTTAGCCATGGCTTTTCTTTACTTTGAAGCACACTTTACTTATTTTTCACGTGGAACACAAGCCACACCGTGAGCCATCTTCATTTGTAGCACATTCTCCATGCTTCCCACGTGAAAAATGCAACTCACGTTCATTAGTTTTCAGTACATGTAATTAGCATAATTCAGTAGCTTTCCTTGCACACTTCCAAGCTCATCTTCTCCTATAAAAGAGAGCTTCATCATTTGTAAACTCAACTTGAATTGTATAAAGAAATGCTGCTGAATTGTCCAGCCAGTTCTCACTTTCAAGTTCACTGACTTGTGCCTTCTTAGCACACTTATCCTGTAGCTTCCTTCCCCCTTGGAAGGCCGTCTGAGCTAGAACTTCTACCTACACACTCCAAAACCGCACTAGACAATTCATCAAACACCTTTTGTGCGCCTCCAACTACATCTACATTTTCCAATTCTGCTGCCACCTCTGGTCCGAGAAGCTGCTCATTCTTGAAGAGTGAAGCTACTTCCATCAGGTAGTTTTGTAACTAATATACTTAGATGGTAGGAAGAATCTGGCTAGAAACTTTCTTTCCACATCATCCTAACTTGTTAAGCTTTGATATGGGCGAGATTGTAACCAAATCTTAGCTTTTTTCTACAAGTGAAAATGAAAATAGCCATTTTAGAATTTGTTCCAAGTGTTCTACATAGGTTACAGAACATGGTCAAGTGATTAAAAGGATCTTCTTGGTCAAAACCAGCAAATTGATTTGTTGTTATTAGATAGAGTAATACATGCTTCATCTCCACTCCTTTTGTGGGTCTAGCAATGTTTGAAAAATGGTGTGGCTCATGTTGTTAAGTGTAATCTCCCAATAATCTCCTCTTATTGTTCTTTGGAACCTTTTGGTCAAGACAGTTTGCTTCCAGATCAAGTTTTGTTTCTACGGCTTCAGTCTATAGTTACAACAGTGAAGTCAGAATTTGTCTCTGTCTTTTGTTCTTGCTGTTATGCTTTTTAATTACTAGTTCAACCTCTGGGTCGAACAATAAAACCAGTTTTTGTCCCCTCTTTTCAACACAAAGAATATTTTGAAAAATTGTGAACACATTAAAGCAAGCCCACAAATTTATGAAGAAAGGAGTGTAAAAATCAATGTAATAGAAACTTAAAAAAAACGTAAATCAGGAAATAAATGAATTGGTTTTTTACCTCTTATCAACCACTGTAATACAAGTGGGTAATCTCTCCCGGTAATATCCCTCTGTATTGTGTTTTGAGAACCTTTTGATGTAAGAAAATTTGCCTTCCAATATAAAGTTTTTGTTTCCTAACGGCTTTTCATTTAATACAACTCAACAGTGAAGCTCATATTTTGTCTCTTATTTTTTTTGTCTTGCTGTTACGCCTTTCTAATTGCGCATTCCCAAACCTCTGAAACGAACAATAAAACCATATTTGTGTCCTCTCCCTTTGCCATACACAATAGTTTTTAAAAAAACCATGTGAGCACATTAAAGTACAAACTTAGCATAAAAGAAATGCAAAAATCAATGTAACAGTAACTTAAATAATCAACACAAAAATAAATGATTTTATACATCCCTAAATTCCCCTTAATTTTGTAGGTTTATTTGGTAATGATTTGGAAGAAGAGCAAAAGTAATCAAGGAGTTCGGATGCAGAAAAAGAGAAAATGGACGCAGTTGGTCAAAAGTTCAACTAAAGATGAAAAGGGAGGCCCCCTTAAAAGGCCCTGAGCTCCAGCCATCAAGGCCTGAGCATAGCCAAGGGGGCCGCTAGACGCCATCAGTTTCATGTTATCACAACACACCGCCTGGGCGCCCTTCCAGGGGCGTTTTGAGCGCCAGTTTTTTCTCTGGCAGTTTCTCTGCTTGCCCCCCGACTTGGGGGCGATTAGCGCCTAAGCGACGTTGGCACCATGATCCATTTTTTGATCTATTTTAAGGGACTTGCAACAGACCTGGGGTTGTTATCTCATTGATAGCTTGAGCACAGAAAACACCTTTTTTTCCTTTTTTGCCCCCTTGGAGGCATATTTGGGGGATGCCCGGCGGGAGTTGTCCTCTTTCAGTTTCCTATGGTTTTTTTTCTATTTCTTTCCATTCATTGTTCCATCTAGTTCTCATATATAATGGAGAACTAACTACCTTTATTGTTTGTTGGGGAGAATGTAACCCCCTTCTAAACTCCTACTCTTCCCCTCACGTATTTGATTTGATTTCTGAGTTATATATGCTTCTTTTTCCAATTAATTGTTTTTAAGTTTTTTATCTTGTCTTGTTTGCCCAATTGCTTGTTATGTTTAACTCATTCACGACATGATATTTGATTTGTCTGAGTATCAACAGATATCTTACAATTCATGATCTGGAGAATTTCTCCCAAGGGAACTATTGTCTAGACATAGGGATAGAACACTTGGTTGTCTTAAGCTTTCATTCGTAATGCATAATTAATTATTAGGGATGCAGGACATTGTGGTCTAGTAATTAACGATAGGCTTCTTTCACCGAGACATCGGGTTCTGAGTAATTTAGAAAGTGACATTGACATTTAATAAAGAAGAAGAATTCTTATATGCATGAGAGTTATTAGGTGAAATCTAAACCCCAACAACATTATATCTCATATTATCAACTTCATCCATTCATTCTAGTGTTTAGCATCAATTGATCAATTTGCATTCATATCTACTTTTGTTGCATTTGCATTTGAAAACCAACAAAATATCTTTTCCGTCTTAATTAGTTAAGTAATTACACAATTGTTTAGTGTTGTGAGTCTCTTGGGAAACGATACTTGGTCTTACCATTTATTATTACTTGATACAATTTAGTACACTTACTGAGGTCTTAACATAGACCACGACTTAAAACTAGTTCCCACTAAATCTTAAGCTAGTAAAGTAAGATGGGTGATCAATTCATCCAACATTAAGTATAAATCAAATAACAAACTTCAAATCAAAAGCAAACATCAATAAATGAAATATAGTACCGAAAATAAGAGAGTTCAAAGTTGTTACATCTCACTCCAACCAACATGGGAGATTTTGCTATTCATAAATGATAGAAAAAAGTAATACAAAGGAAGAAACTTCATCTCCTAATTCCTTAAAAAGGTTATATTAAATATAGAGGAAGTGAGTGAAAAGACTCTCTAAAGTCTCTCTCAAAAAGTGCTCCAAAAGCTCTCTTCGAAGTCTCTTTAAACACATGAAATTATGGTATTATAAACTCTAACAACATGGTTCAAGCGATGGTTCATGGCTCTAGTCGTAAGGTTTCTTCCGTAGCTGGGTTTCCTCTAAGGCTTAACTTATGTGTTCCTGGGCTGAAGCCTTCTTATGATTACTTCATGATGAAGGACTTTCCATGGCTTGAGCTTCAAGCCAGGGCTTGAGGAAACCTACCATGTTAGATTTTCTCTTTGCAGCTCAAGCCCTCATTCAGCGTTGCAACTATGTTATGTCAGATAGCTTGAAAAGTTCTTGAGTTTCTCTGTTTTTCTTCATATTTAAGTTTTGACTCTCTAATTTCTTGTATTTTTGAAAAATAAGTAAAGTTGGGGTGATTAAGATGAACTTTACATATAATTATAACAAGATAAGTGTCAATTCAACATTGAAATCAATTAATACTAGGCACTTATGAACTACCTTTTGCGTTATCTTTTATATTCGTCTCTCTTAAGAGCATTTTATCTTTTTCAACAAGTGGAGTAAATCACGAATTCTTTCATCTCTAACTCCCTCATTTCAATCTTTTTCTTCCTTCAACCACAATTCTAAAGATAAAGGGGTACCTCCATATTCAGTTTCTATCACCCATAATACTTATTCACCTCTAATCCATTTCTATGACCTCACATTCATCCATCATCAACTTGTTTCTCCACTACTCATCCATTGATCGACGTTTCTCAGTTTCTACTGAGTTGGTTCACCATGATTTCAACCTGAGTGATGTACTCAGAAACTCCTTCTATCTCCGTCATTCTCATGTTCTCCAACTTACCCCTAAGTATTTGAAGTCAAACTTCCTTCACTTGGTTATCTCCTTTTTTTTCTTTTTCTAGAAAATTTTATACTTCTTTTGAAGTTTTAGCATTTGGTATCTTAACAAAGTTGAACTCATAAACATGGCGGTACAACATCTACATCATTGTCTCACTAATACATAAATGTCATTTTATGACAGGTAAAATGGACCTTTTATGATAGGTGTTATTGCGTCATAGTTATGACAGACATAGAAGTTTCACACTTTTTATAATGTAGCGAAAATTTTTGTTATAGTAAGTCTTTTTACGTACTTTAGGTTACTTGTCATAATATATTCAAGTTATTATGACGTACTTTGTTTATCTGTCATAATATCCTTGCTTTCTATGACGTACTTTTCCTTACCTATCCATTTATCGGTCATCTATGTCATGATATTAAAGTTTTTTTTTTAATTTTTTCCTTATTTTACCATCTTATCCATTTAATTTACCTGAAAATCAATAATTTGAGCAAAACAAATAATTTATGAAAATTTCATACATCAAATTGTCCAATAATATTTAAAATATTAATTGTACATAAACCTACTTATACCATACAAATATTGTTGAAAAAATTATAAAATAACATTATATTGTACATAAACCTATATATACTATATTAAATTGTCCTCAAATTTTTACAAGTCACTAATAGTTAAAAGAAAAGAAGCTCACTTTATTTTAATTTCTTCTGTATGTATTTTAAGAAAAGAAAGAACTCTAAGACAGTCTTGTAAAAGTGATAGGAATGTACCTGAAGAATCGTGAAGGCTAGTTTTAATAACGAAAAAAATGTAGCAATAATACATACACACACCGAGAGACTATTACAAGAATAAAGTGATTTTATTTTTCACAACTTTCAGAACAAAAAAGTACCTCCTATGTTCGTCTGCAGTGCAGGGGCATCAAACATATGGACCCAATAAACTCTTTACATTTGTACTCCACAAGTAACAAAATTATTAAACATTAACTATTTAAAACTATCCATTTAATTTTATAGAACATATTCTCACAAGAATATTTAAGATGTCAAAAAATCATGAATCAAATCGGCCCGTAGGAACCGATTTATCTCAATAAACAGTATTCAGGTCTAGTGGGAAAATAAAATTCGACTGAATCTAATGAAAAAAATAAAAGCAAAAAATATCAACTGAAGGAAAAATTTCCCAGAGAAAAATATGAAAAATCCCGGTGGTTTGTCGGTATCGGAAGTTGGTGCTCAAGCGGCCCTATGATAGAGCCATGTAGGTATTTAAAGCATTAATCGTATGGTACAATATGCATTTATTTGTGTATTCACAATTAAAAAAGAAGCTTTTTAATGCGCTCTATATGCCTCGGTTTTACTGAAACCGAAGCGTATAAAAGCGCGGTGGCATTTTTGTAGTTTTAGACAACTTATATGCCTTGTGTATCAGTATAACCGAAGCCAAAATGATTTTCAACATCTGTTACGCGCCAACCGAGGCATATAACCCGTATATATTTTTAAATTTTAATTATTTTTCGAAACTTTAGGCACCGGGTATCTTGAAACCGAGTCAGTATACCTCTCTTACCTTAGGTAAATATTAACCGAGGCAGTATACTCATACCCTTCTCACTCTTCCTCTTCTTTCTCGCTCACGCGATCTCCTTCACTCTTCCTCTTCTTCTCTCTCGCTCACGCTCAAATCTCAAAGCCACCACTCTGCCGCTCCGCCGCTCAGATCTCCTTTCACGGTACCCTTCTCACTCTTCCTCTTCTTCTCTCTCGCTCAAATCTCCTTCTCACAGTTCCTCTTCTTCTTCTCTCCGTTGCTTTGCCACCACTCCGCCGCTCCGCCTCTCCGTCGCCACCACTCCGTTGCTCCGCCGTCGCCACATCTCCTTCAACGCCTCCGAAAGCCATGGCTGCCTCCCACCCCGCAACCCCAACCCGTCACGCCTCCCACCCCGCAACCCCCACCCGTCACGCCTCCCACCCCGCAACCCCAACCCGTCACGCCTCCCACCCCGCAACCCCAACCCCACCACCAATCGCCACCCAACTGGACGCGATCTCACTCCACCAGCGGACGCGATCTCAGATCTAGTGTTGTTCGTGGACCGCCTGGTGCCACAAAGCGGTGGATCAGAGTGACGCTTCCGTGATTCAGGCGGCGGAGGTGAGGGCAACGGGAAACAATGTCACACCGCCTGGTGGGTTGGCGGCTATGGCTCAATCGGCAGCAGGGTTTCATGAAGCTGGCTTGTATGAATTTGACAGTTCTGAAGCAGATTGTGTTGCACTGGGCTCATCTATGAAAATGAGTTTCTGCAAAGGATGAAAGTTGCTAGTTTGAAGAGTAGGGGGTTCTTTCTAACACAGAGTTGAAGATGTAAATGAGTTTCTGTAGAGGATGAGTGATTTGAAGAGTATGAACAATTTATTCACGATGATTTTTGGTTTTATCTGTTCTGTGATGTATCTTATTCTGATTTTTGGAGCTGGTTTGTGTTTTGGAATTATAACTGAAAATGCTTGAGTTCGAATTCTACGTTGAGACATGGCTGCTGTGTTAAAGGATTGAGGAAAAGACCCAGAAAATGGATCGGCAGTTTTCTGAAATTTTTTTTATTGAATTTTCTAAGATACTGACTCGGTTCAAAAGATAACCAATGCGAAAATCTATTCTTTTTTGACCCAGTTTAGAACCGAGGTATTAAACGTATCCTTTTTACCTCGCCTCCATATGCACCGGTTGTAAAACCGGTGCGTATAAACGAAACTAACCGATGTCATTTCCGTTCATTGCACTAGTGATTTGACGTGATTGTGATTAAAATATATTGTTTAGTGAAATGTTTATGATGTGTTTGAATTTATTAATCCTCTTATTTATGTCGTTTACATGTGTAAGATATAATTTTTTTCCACTTTTTTCGTCTTGTTTGTTTAATTAGTCTTTATAAGTAGGTATGAATTTGTTAAGTGACAAGAGGTTAGGAGTGATAAAACTTTGTTTTTCTATTATGATGTTTTAGTTATATATGAAACCTCTATGTTATTTGTATGATAATAATATTAAATATATCTCTCATTTGTTCTTGTATTATTCTATTGTAATACGGTTACGAACATGGTTGAAAAAAGTTATTTAGAATTTGTAGTTTTTTTTTAGATTTGGTTATTCAATTTATGAAGTGTTCTCATAATCCTTTTCTTAAAGTGATTAAAGTGGTTGTAATATTATTATAGTTGTTTGGATGATTTGGAGGATGAGAAATCATAATAGATTTGAGGATTCAATTGTGATTCCTTATGCTATTTTTTAACTTAAGAGTTAGTGTGTCTAGTTTGAAATAAATCTAAGAATCATATGAATAATTTGTCTATGACTTTTTGGTACTAAAGTATTTTAATATTCAAGCTAGGGAATGTTGGGTGGTTTTATTTATGGACGTAATATAACAAGATCTGTCAATTGGTTTAAGGTGAATATTGATGGTGCATCTAGGGCTTGTTCTAATTTAGTTTCATGTGTTAGTATTCTTAGAGGAAGTTGAGTGAATATGTGAGTAATTTTTCAACTTTTTTAGAATAAAAATTTCTATTTATGTCAAATTTACAAGGGCCATTTATGCATTGGAGCATGCTTGGAGGAAAGACTTTTCAAAGACTTTGGTTGGAGAATAATTTTTATTTAGTGTATCATGATTTTTTGGATCAACGAGTGGTTTCTTAAAGTCTTAGAAAGAAATAACATTGACACTTACATTTTTTTTAAACATATGCAATTCAAAGTTTATCATGTTTTTCATAAAGGAAATCATTGTATTGATCAATTAGCTAATTTAGTCTTGATTTATAAATTATACATGATTTAGTGTTTTACCTATATGTATTTATGTAGATTTTTTTTTTCATTTATATATTTTGTGAAATGTAATTTTTATCGTTGGTTTAAGTCGATTCTCATCTTTGTATTCTTTTATTTATGTTTTCTTTTTAATTAAATTTATATGATAACAAAGGATTTACTTTAGGATATCAACATAACTGAACTGTCAAGTCCATACTGATTTTTAACATCACTTTAAAATTAAATTTTAGTTTTTGTTTTAAACATTTATTCCAAAGTTTTATTATCATTATATGGTAAAATTTACAATGCCTAAGAGTATTTTATCTTAAAACTTTTGTTTCTTTATTTTTTAGTTTTATTTATATAAATAATGTATGTAAGTTTCTTTTTATCTTTTATATTTGAAAATACACGACTATGAAAATTGAATAAATGGTCAAATAATATATGTAAGTTTCTTTTTATCTTTTATATTCTGATTGTGTCCATTCAATCGTTAATATCCTGTGAAGAACAACGTCAATGGCAACTCTGTATTAAAATTCTTCATTTTCTAAATTATCCTGTGTTACATTTTTATTCCAATATTATGTTCTTCTCTAATGCTCTCTCTTTGTATCCAACAGTAGCGTGCAAGCTGTTCGTCCTCCTCCATTAACATCCACCTCCGACCCACCTCCTCTTTTTGATGGCACCACCAGGTTGTTTCCATCTCAATACAAAGTTCATCGTTTTCATGGTTCTTCAATTTTAAAATGCCAATTTCCTTATTATCTTTTATTGTTTATTTAGGTTGTACATCAGTTATTCTTGCCCCTATGCACAGCGTGTATGGATAACTAGGAACTACAAGGTTGTTTCTTTGTTATGTCCTTTTTATGATGTCCATTTTTAATTTGCCATGTTCTAAGTGCGTGCTTCTTGTGGTTTATTATGATTTTGAGTTTAATTACTGAGTAAAGCATCTGAATAAGACATTATTATTGTTGAAATAACCTTTTTGAAGTAGTTTTTATAAAAGTTATCCAGTCTGTAACTAAATAACATTCTAACAACCTTCTGCACTGTCTACACATAGACTATTTATTTACTCTTATTTAATGTTCTTATTCTGTCACTTTTATTTCTCGTATTGGTAATGGAAACTACAGAGACTACAAGACAAGATCAAATTGGTTCCTATTGATCTTCAAGATAGGCCAGCTTGGTATAAGGAGAAAGTCTACCCTGAAAATAAGGTAACTTAGACAAATGAGGGTAATTAAAGGGTTCTAATTTGCTATTTTGATTTGATTTGGTTTGATTTAGCAAGTTGAATTTGTTTCCCTAAAATAGAATTCATTTGTAGGTGCCATCATTGGAGCACAATGGCAAGGTTTTGGGAGAAAGTCTTGATTTGATCAAATATGTAGATGCCAACTTTGAAGGGACACCTTTGTTTCCTGGTGTAAGAACTAGAAACTGCACATTCTCTTTTGGCCCTTCATGGCCTCTCTCATCTCTTTGTTAGAATGAATTAATGATGTTGAGTGCAAATTTTTCTAGGATCCTGCTAAGAAAGAGTTTGGTGAACAACTATTATCCCATGTTGATACATTCAACAATGACGCGTCCTCTTCATTGAAAGGGGGTGTTGTACAGCAAGCTAGTAAGCGATATATTTAAGTTCATAACTATAGGAAATTTTCCCTTTTCATTTTCTACACAAATACAAGTGGGTCCTTACCATGGCGATTTAAATCAGGTTCTGCCTTTGATTACTTGGAGAATGCTCTTGGTAAATTTGATGATGGGCCGTTCTTTCTTGGTCAATTCAGTTTGGTGAGTTAAAATCATTTCAATAATCTTTGATTTTCGATTTCCTCTTAAAAACTTGCTGCTTTTCAGGCTGTGATTACTAATGCTTGTCGTGATGCATCTAATGTGTTGGAATAAATCAAAATACCTTAGCATATCTTATTATCCTCGAGCATTGATTTCCATATTTCCTCATTAGCTTTTAGAATTATGATAGTACTATAAATTCTATTGTAATACATTAAAGATATTAATGTATTTTAATATATCTTAGTTAACACCAACTCTGTATTTCGTGATCTTTAATATCTCTATCCAAAAGGCAAACATTTCAATAAGATGAAAGAAAGTAGTCATGGTTTGACCCCAATGTAGAATACTATTATCATACGTGATTACATCAATGACCATAGCTTTTGTATCATATAAAAATATTTGTGATGATCAGGTGGATATTGCATACATTCCATTTGTTGAAAGATTCCAACCTGTCTCTGTTGACGTGTTCAAACATGACATCACCGAAGGAAGGCCAAAACTTGCAACGTGGATTGAGGTACACTAAACTCAGTTTTATGTAAAAAAGAGGTTCTATTTTTTGGGGAAATTGCTCTTGTTTCAAATTTCTCAATTTGCTGCACAACAGCTGACAGATTGCTCCATTTGAACCTGCATAACTACCAAGTAATAACCCTTGGGATACACTGGTTACTAAAGCAATATCGTATGTTTCTCTTACAGGAGGTTAACAAGATTGATGCTTATACAGAGACAAAATTAGAACCCCAGGAAATCGTTGATAGATTCAAGAAACGTTATCTGGTATTGCGAATCTCTTAACTGTTTATTTTGAAGAATCGTGATTGGTTTCTTACTGATCTCTTTGATGCTACTTCTGCATTTCTACTCTGCAGTCTCAACAGTGAGCGTTGGATTGGATTTTTCTAAGACGACGTAGATTATCTTCAGTCAAATATCAGTTATGTTTATCTGCTAAAGTTGCACATAGTTATGTTCACTTCTCAGCTTGTATGTTTGATGTCGTAATAATGTTTATATTACCACCTTATTGTGCTGTTAGAGACTTATTTAGATGTTCTTTAGTTTCAGAGTTTAATGTAAAAATGTTGCATCTTTGTTTTGACGAAAGTTCCCTTATAGACACATAGTTTAACAGGTAAAAAATTTAAGACTGTAAGGTATAATTGTATTACAATTGAGGGATGGCAGTGCAATTTTCTCAACGTATTATGTTAGTCGAGAGGTTGAACTTACAATCTCTCTCACTTACAACGTATTATGGCAGTGCAATTGAGGGATAGCAGTGCATTTTTTCACTCAGGTGTTTTAGACTCGTGAATTTAGTCCTCAGTTTTTTTCTTTTAAAATATGTGAATGAGTCCTTCCTCTCCAACTTCATCAGTAACTGTGTGTCAAACAATTATCTAATATTTGTGGTATGTGACAATCTTAAAAATAGATTTTAGTAGTTTAAAAACTCAAAACTCAAATACACCGATATCAAACACAGTTTAAATCTCTTTTCATCTCTCGACGTGTTTTTTAAGGATAAAATCATAATGAAACTCGAATCTCTAAAGCGAACAATACTTTAAGAATGTAAAGATTGATCCTAATGATATCTAAACAGACTTGGGATCGAAACATTGGTCCGGTCTGTGAGAATGAAAGTTTCCATTGTCCTCAACTAGGGGGTTTGTTCTGATACATCCAATATTCTCAGATCGCCTAAGAGTCGAAGTCAAGTATAATTTAAATACTCATTATTCCTTCATCCTTTGAGACATCTTTTAAAGACAAAATGGTAATGGAGCTTCAATCTCCAAAATAAATAATACCTCTAGAGAGCGATGATTAACCCTAATCTCGTGTTTTGGAGAGACTTGGAATCAAAACATTTAATCTTCAATTTTTTTTTCTTGCACGTTGTTGGTATCACTAACATTGTGTTTGGTTTCGGATGAGTAAACAAAAGTGAATATCTCCCAAATAATATCCAATAACTTATAAAAAAAATAATAACAGAACTAATTTATATAAAAAACATATTTCAACTCACCCTCAAACAAATATGTAAAGAAATAAAACAAAAACTACGTAACAAAGAGAAAGTTATAAATATATCGTTACTACAATAAAAGTTTATTTAAACAAAACATAATCAACTACATTATAACGTGATATAATAATATTATTATAACTTAGTCAATTATATTATAATTGTGTGGACCTAGAAAATTGTATTTTAAAATTGATATAAGAGTTGAAAAATAGTAAGACTCGATTAATTTAATTTTTAAAAGGGTGTATATAAATAGGAGGTTTTATAAATGAGTTTTATTATTTCAAAACACATAATCTCTCTAGAAATTGGTTAGATTGGTCATCTCATGGTAGGCTTTCATAATTATTTGGGATAAGAAAAACTAGGAAGTACCAAATTGAGTGATTATGCAAGTTAAATTCTGTAAATCTAGAAAACTATTGTCATGACATTGAGTGGTAGTATAGGTGGGGTAAGCACCAACATTAAAACATCAAAATAGTGGCATATTCGTGACACGACACTAAGCGACGATTCTCACTCATGTAGTTGCTTGACTATAGCTAATGAGTGTTTCAAAATGATTGGGAAAAGGAAAATCGGACAATTCAAGGTTGAGAAGTACCATAAAGATGTTAAGTATTGATCAAACAAATGATTTCAAGTTAAACCAAGATGTTGTTAAGGGATGGCTACAGGTTAATGGATTAGAAAATGAAGATGGAATGTCTAAATGGGCTTTGTCCTTGCAACAATTGAAAGGTTTAATTTAAAAGTGGGATAACATTGTTATGGACTTTGTACCCACTGGCCAAAGTCAATAAACTGAGCATGATGTTATGAGGGTGCTTGTGAATAAGGTGACCAAGAGTGTTCACTTCTTGTCATTATACCAGGAGTCATGTGTGATCAAGTTAGTTGGAGGGTACTTCAAGGATGGAATAAGGTAGTGTGAAGTGATAACTAACATGTTTTACATTGAGACCCAAGGCTATCTTTAGATTTTGGTAAAACTTACAAGAGGTAGTGAAAAGTGTATGAAAAATGACTTTAGTGTATCAACCATAAATAGTTAGGCAGAAATAGAGAATGATTCAAGCTATAGATTTGGGGTTGAGAATGTGTCTTTGGAAGTGGAGGTTAGGACAATCTATACTACTGAACACCATTGTTAAGACAAGATCGTTTATAAGATTGATTTGTCTAAACACTCTTATATGTTTTGAGGTCTAACAAACAACATTAAATGAAATGAACATATGATAATGTTATCACTAACATATTAGAATAGCTGGAATATAGGTAATGAATGAAAATACTCTGAAAACCAAGTAACTTAGGCCAAGTCTTAGAAAAACACCAGGCATAAATTGGACACACCACTAAACGATTGCCAAGTTAAGGTGCTAATGATAGTTTTGGTAAACGCAAATGTTATACCGTACCAGACGATAATGAATCAACTCTTAATATAGTTAAGAAGGTAAAAATGTCTAGAAAATGTTTTTGGAAAGCACTTTGAAAGTCTCAATTAGAATTCCAAAAACTTGTGATAGAAGACTTCTTGCCAAACACACTTGCTAAATAGAGCAGAATCTTAAACCGTTTACATAGGCTAGACGATACCATTTGCTAAACGATCCATTTAATCCAACAATGAATCCTTCAATGAATTGCTTGTTATCTTAGTGTGAAACTCAAATGATAAAATCCTACTTGAACAATGAAAAACATAAAAAGCACTTTGTTGTTCTGAACAAACATTAAATGTCATTAAATATTCAACGTTTAAAAACAACAAAAAGTGATAAGAGATAAAACGTATCTGCTACATGCATATCTACTTTACTTTGTGCAAATTTCCTATTAGATGCATCCACCTGCTCCATCCTATACAAATCAGAAGTAGACGTTAGGAACAAAGAAGACATTAACGGAATGTTTTCTCCCTCAAAAGTCGTGCCACATAAATATTATTACCTATTTTTCTCAAAGTACTAAAAATGACAAGTTGACTTTAACAAACGACTACTTCATACGAAAAGACCAAGAAAACTCAAGAATCAAGGCCAAAGTTCTATCTAAAGAATATCTTTTTGAGAAGCCTTTAAATAGAAGATGAGTCGAAGAAAGAATCAAGAGAATAACTTACAAAAAAAAAGAGCATAAGAAATCCTCGTAGAGAGAAAAACTCATAAAAGCACACGAACTCAAAAGAGAATATCTGAGAAGAGAAAAAGCTCAATATTAGAAACACTCTCAAGCTTCATTGATATACAAACTTACTATTGTAAGAAGAAAGAAGAGAGAAAACACTTAGTGAGTCTATTAGATTGAATTGTATTGATCACATATCCTCTCTACGAGAGTAATCATCTAAAGACTTGTAAGCAATCTGATTGATTACACATTCTAAAGAGAATTCAAACACTTGTTGATTAACTTAGTTGAGTTGAACGATTACTAAGTAGCGTATCAGGTTGATACCAAGATTGTCGAGTGGAAACCAAGAGTGGGTGAAACTCAACTAGATGAGTGTATTTGGAGGATACTATAAGATCCAGGAAAATAGGAGTCTTAGAAATAAGATAGTCTTGAGACTTTGGTGTTTTTGTTTGGTAATTAGTGTTCTTGAGTGTACTGTTGTATTAAGACATAATTAATATGTTATTTCCTTTAATTATATTTATATCTTGGCCTAGGGGCAAAATAGTCTTTTACTTTTAATTAATTGGTTTAGAAATTAAATAACAAGGTATAGGAAGTAAAAGAGTTAGAATTAAATAAAATAAAATTAAAGGCTAGAAAACATGAGATATAAGGGAATTAAAAATTATACATAGATTCCGTTTTAAAAATATATTATAATAAGAGATAAAATATTAAAGATAGGGTGGAGTTGATTTATAAATAATAACAGATAGAGAGAGGGAGAGGGAGATATGTGTGTTTAAAAACCCTAGAAACTCAAAATCAAATAGAGATGCATAGTAGAGAGACTTTTAGGATAGAATAGTGGTTCAGGAATTAATATGCAATTAAGTGCAGTATAGACTAGGAACTCCTAGGCCGTCTCTCAAGGACCAAATAGTGGTTCAAGAATTAAGTCTAACACGTAGTGGGGGGGTTATGTGGACAATTTTACTAATTGAAATTGACACAACAATTAACACAGATTAAACACGAATTAAATACAGGTTGGACATTAGTTCAATTATAATTATTCCAATCCCTGATTGCCAATAATTAATTGCTCCACTAACCCTTAATCCAACTCTGATTAGCCNTTTAATTTGCCATGTTCTAAGTGCGTGCTTCTTGTGGTTTATTATGATTTTGAGTTTAATTACTGAGTAAAGCATCTGAATAAGACATTATTATTGTTGAAATAACCTTTTTGAAGTAGTTTTTATAAAAGTTATCCAGTCTGTAACTAAATAACATTCTAACAACCTTCTGCACTGTCTACACATAGACTATTTATTTACTCTTATTTAATGTTCTTATTCTGTCACTTTTATTTCTCGTATTGGTAATGGAAACTACAGAGACTACAAGACAAGATCAAATTGGTTCCTATTGATCTTCAAGATAGGCCAGCTTGGTATAAGGAGAAAGTCTACCCTGAAAATAAGGTAACTTAGACAAATGAGGGTAATTAAAGGGTTCTAATTTGCTATTTTGATTTGATTTGGTTTGATTTAGCAAGTTGAATTTGTTTCCCTAAAATAGAATTCATTTGTAGGTGCCATCATTGGAGCACAATGGCAAGGTTTTGGGAGAAAGTCTTGATTTGATCAAATATGTAGATGCCAACTTTGAAGGGACACCTTTGTTTCCTGGTGTAAGAACTAGAAACTGCACATTCTCTTTTGGCCCTTCATGGCCTCTCTCATCTCTTTGTTAGAATGAATTAATGATGTTGAGTGCAAATTTTTCTAGGATCCTGCTAAGAAAGAGTTTGGTGAACAACTATTATCCCATGTTGATACATTCAACAATGACGCGTCCTCTTCATTGAAAGGGGGTGTTGTACAGCAAGCTAGTAAGCGATATATTTAAGTTCATAACTATAGGAAATTTTCCCTTTTCATTTTCTACACAAATACAAGTGGGTCCTTACCATGGCGATTTAAATCAGGTTCTGCCTTTGATTACTTGGAGAATGCTCTTGGTAAATTTGATGATGGGCCGTTCTTTCTTGGTCAATTCAGTTTGGTGAGTTAAAATCATTTCAATAATCTTTGATTTTCGATTTCCTCTTAAAAACTTGCTGCTTTTCAGGCTGTGATTACTAATGCTTGTCGTGATGCATCTAATGTGTTGGAATAAATCAAAATACCTTAGCATATCTTATTATCCTCGAGCATTGATTTCCATATTTCCTCTTTAGCTTTTAGAATTATGATAGTACTATAAATTCTATTGTAATACATTAAAGATATTAATGTATTTTAATATATCTTAGTTAACACCAACTCTGTATTTCGTGATCTTTAATATCTCTATCCAAAAGGCAAACATTTCAATAAGATGAAAGAAAGTAGTCATGGTTTGACCCCAATGTAGAATACTATTATCATACGTGATTACATCAATGACCATAGCTTTTGTATCATATAAAAATATTTGTGATGATCAGGTGGATATTGCATACATTCCATTTGTTGAAAGATTCCAACCTGTCTCTGTTGACGTGTTCAAACATGACATCACCGAAGGAAGGCCAAAACTTGCAACGTGGATTGAGGTACACTAAACTCAGTTTTATGTAAAAAAGAGGTTCTATTTTTTGGGGAAATTGCTCTTGTTTCAAATTTCTCAATTTGCTGCACAACAGCTGACAGATTGCTCCATTTGAACCTGCATAACTACCAAGTAATAACCCTTGGGATACACTGGTTACTAAAGCAATATCGTATGTTTCTCTTACAGGAGGTTAACAAGATTGATGCTTATACAGAGACAAAATTAGAACCCCAGGAAATCGTTGATAGATTCAAGAAACGTTATCTGGTATTGCGAATCTCTTAACTGTTTATTTTGAAGAATCGTGATTGGTTTCTTACTGATCTCTTTGATGCTACTTCTGCATTTCTACTCTGCAGTCTCAACAGTGAGCGTTGGATTGGATTTTTCTAAGACGACGTAGATTATCTTCAGTCAAATATCAGTTATGTTTATCTGCTAAAGTTGCACATAGTTATGTTCACTTCTCAGCTTGTATGTTTGATGTCGTAATAATGTTTATATTACCACCTTATTGTGCTGTTAGAGACTTATTTAGATGTTCTTTAGTTTCAGAGTTTAATGTAAAAATGTTGCATCTTTGTTTTGACGAAAGTTCCCTTATAGACACATAGTTTAACAGGTAAAAAATTTAAGACTGTAAGGTATAATTGTATTACAATTGAGGGATGGCAGTGCAATTTTCTCAACGTATTATGTTAGTCGAGAGGTTGAACTTACAATCTCTCTCACTTACAACGTATTATGGCAGTGCAATTGAGGGATAGCAGTGCATTTTTTCACTCAGGTGTTTTAGACTCGTGAATTTAGTCCTCAGTTTTTTTCTTTTAAAATATGTGAATGAGTCCTTCCTCTCCAACTTCATCAGTAACTGTGTGTCAAACAATTATCTAATATTTGTGGTATGTGACAATCTTAAAAATAGATTTTAGTAGTTTAAAAACTCAAAACTCAAATACACCGATATCAAACACAGTTTAAATCTCTTTTCATCTCTCGACGTGTTTTTTAAGGATAAAATCATAATGAAACTCGAATCTCTAAAGCGAACAATACTTTAAGAATGTAAAGATTGATGCTAATGATATCTAAACAGACTTGGGATCGAAACATTGGTCTGGTCTGTGAGAATGAAAGTTTCCATTGTCCTCAACTAGGGGGTTTGTTCTGATACATCCAATATTCTCAGATCGCCTAAGAGTCGAAGTCAAGTATAATTTAAATACTCATTATTCCTTCATCCTTTGAGACATCTTTTAAAGACAAAATGGTAACGGAGCTTCAATCTCCAAAATAAATAATACCTCTAGAGAGCGATGATTAACCCTAATCTCGTGTTTTGGAGAGACTTGGAATCAAAACATTTAATCTTCAATTTTTTTTTCTTGCACGTTGTTGGTATCACTAACATTGTGTTTGGTTTCGGATGAGTAAACAAAAGTGAATATCTCCCAAATAATATCCAATAACTTATAAAAAAAATAATAACAGAACTAATTTATATAAAAAACATATTTCAACTCACCCTCAAACAAATATGTAAAGAAATAAAACAAAAACTACGTAACAAAGAGAAAGTTATAAATATATCGTTACTACAATAAAAGTTTATTTAAACAAAACATAATCAACTACATTATAACGTGATATAATAATATTATTATAACTTAGTCAATTATATTATAATTGTGTGGACCTAGAAAATTGTATTTTAAAATTGATATAAGAGTTGAAAAATAGTAAGACTCGATTAATTTAATTTTTAAAAGGGTGTATATAAATAGGAGGTTTTATAAATGAGTTTTATTATTTCAAAACACATAATCTCTCTAGAAATTGGTTAGATTGGTCATCTCATGGTAGGCTTTCATAATTATTTGGGATAAGAAAAACTAGGAAGTACCAAATTGAGTGATTATGCAAGTTAAATTCTGTAAATCTAGAAAACTATTGTCATGACATTGAGTGGTAGTATAGGTGGGGTAAGCACCAACATTAAATCATCAAAATAGTGGCATATTCGTGACACGACACTAAGCGACGATTCTCACTCATGTAGTTGCTTGACTATAGCTAATGAGTGTTTCAAAATGATTGGGAAAAGGAAAATCGGACAATTCAAGGTTGAGAAGTACCATAAAGATGTTAAGTATTGATCAAACAAATGATTTCAAGTTAAACCAAGATGTTGTTAAGGGATGTCTACAGGTTAATGGATTAGAAAATGAAGATGGAATGTCTAAATGGGCTTTGTCCTTGCAACAATTGAAAGTTTTAATTTAAAAGTGGGATAACATTGTTATGGACTTTGTACCCACTGGCCAAAGTCAATAAACTGAGCATGATGTTATGAGGGTGCTTGTGAATATGGTGACCAAGAGTGTTCACTTCTTGTCATTATACCAGGAGTCATGTGTGATCAAGTTAGTTGGAGGGTACTTCAAGGATGGAATAAGGTAGTGTGAAGTGATAACTATCATGTTTTACATTGAGACCCAAGGCTATCTTTAGATTTTGGTAAAACTTACAAGAGGTAGTGAAAAGTGTATGAAAAATGACTTTAGTGTATCAACCATAAATAGTTAGGCAGAAATAGAGAATGATTCAAGCTATAGATTTGGGGTTGAGAATGTGTCTTTGGAAGTGGAGGTTAGGACAATCTATACTACTGAACACCATTGTTAAGACAAGATCGTTTATAAGATTGATTTGTCTAAACACTCTTATATGTTTTGAGGTCTAACAAACAACATTAAATGAAATGAACATATGATAATGTTATCACTAACATATTAGAATAGCTGGAATATAGGTAATGAATGAAAATACTCTGAAAACCAAGTAACTTAGGCCAAGTCTTAGAAAAACACCAGGCATAAATTGGACACACCATTAAACGATTGCCAAGTTAAGGTGCTAATGATAGTTTTGGTAAACGCAAATGTTATACCGTACCAGACGATAATGAATCAACTCTTAATATAGTTAAGAAGGTAAAAATGTCTAGAAAATGTTTTTGGAAAGCACTTTGAAAGTCTCAATTAGAATTCCAAAAACTTGTGATAGAAGACTTCTTGCCAAACACACTTGCTAAATAGAGCAGAATCTTAAACCGTTTACATAGGCTAGACGATACCATTTGCTAAACGATCCATTTAATCCAACAATGAATCCTTCAATGAATTGCTTGTTATCTTAGTGTGAAACTCAAATGATAAAATCCTACTTGAACAATGAAAAACATAAAAAGCACTTTGTTGTTCTGAACAAACATTAAATGTCATTAAATATTCAACGTTTAAAAACAACAAAAAGTGATAAGAGATAAAACGTATCTGCTACATGCATATCTACTTTACTTTGTGCAAATTTCCTATTAGATGCATCCACCTGCTCCATCCTATACAAATCAGAAGTAGACGTTAGGAACAAAGAAGACATTAACGGAATGTTTTCTCCCTCAAAAGTCGTGCCACATAAATATTATTACCTATTTTTCTCAAAGTACTAAAAATGACAAGTTGACTTTAACAAACGACTACTTCATACGAAAAGACCAAGAAAACTCAAGAATCAAGGCCAAAGTTCTATCTAAAGAATATCTTTTTGAGAAGCCTTTAAATAGAAGATGAGTCGAAGAAAGAATCAAGAGAATAACTTACAAAAAAAAAGAGCATAAGAAATCCTCGTAGAGAGAAAAACTCATAAAAGCACACGAACTCAAAAGAGAATATCTGAGAAGAGAAAAAGCTCAATATTAGAAACACTCTCAAGCTTCATTGATATACAAACTTACTATTGTAAGAAGAAAGAAGAGAGAAAACACTTAGTGAGTCTATTAGATTGAATTGTATTGATCACATATCCTCTCTACGAGAGTAATCATCTAAAGACTTGTAAGCAATCTGATTGATTACACATTCTAAAGAGAATTCAAACACTTGTTGATTAACTTAGTTGAGTTGAACGATTACTAAGTAGCGTATCAGGTTGATACCAAGATTGTCGAGTGGAAACCAAGAGTGGGTGAAACTCAACTAGATGAGTGTATTTGGAGGATACTATAAGATCCAGGAAAATAGGAGTCTTAGAAATAAGATAGTCTTGAGACTTTGGTGTTTTTGTTTGGTAATTAGTGTTCTTGAGTGTACTGTTGTATTAAGACATAATTAATATGTTATTTCCTTTAATTATATTTATATCTTGGCCTAGGGGCAAAATAGTCTTTTACTTTTAATTAATTGGTTTAGAAATTAAATAACAAGGTATAGGAAGTAAAAGAGTTAGAATTAAATAAAATAAAATTAAAGGCTAGAAAACATGAGATATAAGGGAATTAAAAATTATACATAGATTCCGTTTTAAAAATATATTATAATAAGAGATAAAATATTAAAGATAGGGTGGAGTTGATTTATAAATAATAACAGATAGAGAGAGGGAGAGGGAGATATGTGTGTTTAAAAACCCTAGAAACTCAAAATCAAATAGAGATGCATAGTAGAGAGACTTTTAGGATAGAATAGTGGTTCAGGAATTAATATGCAATTAAGTGCAGTATAGACTAGGAACTCCTAGGCCGTCTCTCAAGGACCAAATAGTGGTTCAAGAATTAAGTCTAACACGTAGTGGGGGGGTTATGTGGACAATTTTACTAATTGAAATTGACACAACAATTAACACAGATTAAACACGAATTAAATACAGGTTGGACATTAGTTCAATTATAATTATTCCAATCCCTGATTGCCAATAATTAATTGCTCCACTAACCCTTAATCCAACTCTGATTAGCCTACTAAGCGAAGACTAAACCCAATTTTTGTAAATGCGTATTAAACAAACGCAATTGCACATAATCAAACCTCAACATTGCAGATTAAGCAACTACAGTTCAAACACGCAACATTCATCACTAAGCGAGACGAATTTGCAACAAACCAAACAGATCAGAGATGCAAAGTCAAAAGTAATGCATAATCGTAATACAGCACAAAATCTCATTAAACAACGCAATATCATAGTGCCCAAACCAAACAGATTAAGCCTCCATTAATTAGAAACGAAACCCTAAACTAAATCATAAAAATGAAATGCAATGCAGAAACGAAATGCAACTTGGAAAACAAAATTCAATGCACAAATTGCAAGCAGAAAACGTAATAGAATCAAAAACGCAATTGGGGAAAAATGTATTTGGGGAAAACAAAATTTAGAATGGAGAATGAAAGTGCAGAGGTGAAAATAGACAAACAAGTAAGCTGCAGAAATGTATTTCATTAATCCAAAAACAAGTTCATAACAAAATGAAGATAAGCAAAGAGAGAAAACGAAAAAACCTAAAAGGAGCTCTCCCAAACACCCAAAAAACATGAATTGCAGAATGAGGGAGAGGAAGAGAACCTAAAATCTTATTTGGGTATTTAAAATCCCAAATTACAAAAATGTCCTTCTAATGGGTTTCTCCTAAATGTTGACCAAAAATGGGTCCAAAGTCATAAAGTTTGACCCAATTACTTTATAAACGAATTTAAAATGAAATTAAACTATAATGTTGATGTGGCTAAGCTCTTCCTATCCCAAAATATGATTCCAAAATTGTCTTGCAAATAATAATTGGAATAATTAAGATCAAATAATTCAAATTAATTAAAATAAGAATTATTAGTCAAATTAAGCCCAAATAGTGAAAATGAGACAATAATGGAGACTTAAACACAATTCACTAACACAATTTTGGTGCGAAAAGCTAAGTGAATAGTACAAAATAGTGATTCATTAAAGACAAAGAGCGACAAAAACCCTTAGTACAAAGGAAGATTTATAGTTTTTGGAAGTGTAGATAAAGCTTTAGGTTTGTCAAGGTATGGAGAAGCTTATATTTGTTTTATTTTATGATGAATGTGGACATTTTCTTGAGTATTTTTAAGATTATGAAAAGCTAACTTTACATTTAGATATTGGTTAATTTAATTGAATGCTTAATACCATAATTAGATATTTCTGCTATGGTAGAATAATTTTTGAATTTTCGGTTGACTCTTAAGCATGAATAAATTGTACTTACTCAATAAACATTAAGTATTATTATGTTAATACACATTTGGAATTCACATAATTGAATTCTATATTAGTAGAAATTCACGTAATTGAATTCTATATCAGCAGAGAGTAAGGTTTTTTTAGGGATATAATAAAAGCAGGGTTTCATTTAATTGCAATTAAAATCAAAATTAGGGTTTTAGGGTTAATTTTAATTAGGGGTTAATTAGAATTAGGGTTAATTTTAAAAACTGAATCCTTAAACCAATATTGAAAATGTTGTTTTCTACGCCCAGATTCATTTTTTTATTCCAAGTGGGCTTGTATCAGAATACACCCAATAAATCTCAGTTTGCTTCTCGAACTAGGAACTCCAATTAGAGTCCTACATCGCGCGCTAGCGGGACTTTTTCACTTTCCTTTTCTTGATCAACAACAGGGAACCTTTCTTCCCTCCTTTCTCCTTAGGGTTACGTTCTGCCTGTAGGGAGGAGGATGCGAACCCGGCGACGTTCGTGGTGGCTCACAGCGCCGCTCGTGGCGGCGCTATTGGTCATTCTTCTTCTTCTCTTCTTTCTTTGGGTTTGGCTGGGTTTCACAGGAACGAGAAAGGTGAGTTCACGATGACTCAGGTGCGATGCTCTACTTGTAACAACAGGCGTTGCGGCAACGACGTTCTAACGGTTTGAAGACTTCTGCGCGTTATGTTCTCGAAGCAGTGAAAGTCGCGAAGGCCAAAAGGGGAGTGGTGAATTGGTTCTTTTAAAAATTATGGTTTTCTTTCGGTAATTTTATCGAATAGTTTGTAAACAAAATCACACAAAGAATTTTTATTCTAGTTGGAATCAACATATTCTATGTCTTGCCTTTAATTACTATAAAGAGTGATTAACCTTTTTTCTATAGTTCAGTTTTAGATTACAATCCGAGTAATGCAAAGATTAAGAATATAATACACTTTCCTTCAACACACGATGGAAAGAAACCAGCTCAATCAACTTGAAGAGAACTGCTTAGACCTTAGACACACTAACTTGAAGAGAACTTGATTGAACTCACAACTAAACTTAGAGAACTTCCTCAGAACTAATTTATGTTCTCAAGTAGTTTAAGTCTTGTGAATATGAGAAGCTCGCGCTTAGTGTGTCTAAGGTCAGAGCGGTTCTCTTCAAGTTGGCTGAGCATTTTTCTTCCGGTTCGTTTGTCGAAGGAAGGTTCTTCCATTTGTTTGTCGAAGGAAGGTTCTTCCATTCGTTTGTCGAAGGAAGGTGTTTGATGTTCTTACTCTTTATTCCATATTATTGTAATTTGTGAAACAATACTTTAATGAAAAGGTTAATCACTATTTAAAGTGATTAACGATTGGACGTAGAATCTTTTGATTCGAACTAGGATAAAATTTCTGTGTTGATTTTCTCCTCTCTACACTCTTTAAACTTTTAGCACACCAACTGTTTGATAAAAGTTTTATAACAAAATTAAAATTGCTAAAGGAACCATTTTATTGACCCTAACACGCTTTCCGCTCTTTAAAAGTTATTCTTACTCTGCTGCGCGACTCACTGATAGCTACAATTGGTATCAGAGCTTGCTTTGATATTTCTTCAAATTTTTCGAAATGACTGGTCAAAATCAAGTTTATGCTGAGGGTGCTTCCATCAACAGACCACCTCTTTTTACTAGTGATAACTATGCATTCTGGAAAGTCATAATGGAAATTTTCATGGGGTCTGTTGACCAAGGCATCTAGGAAGCTGTACAAAATGGCCCTTATATTCCTGAAAGTAATGTTGATGGTGTTGCAGTGGGAAAACCTTATTTTAATTGGACTAATGAGGAAAATAGAAGGGCCCGATTTGATATTAAGGCTCATAACATTATATCTTCTGTTGTGGTGCTTAATGAACTCTATAGAATTTCTATGTGTAAGACAGCGCAAGAGATGTGGGAAGTCCTCAGAGTCACACATGAAGGTACATATAAGGTAAAGTGCACAAGGAAAAACACACTCATCTAGGAATATGAGATGTTTAGGATCCAGCCTGGAGAATCAATTTTTCATGTGTAGAAGCGCTTCACTCACATAGTGAACCATCTAATAGGGTTGGGTAAGACCTTTGATGTTTATGAATTGAATGTAAAAATTTTGAAATCATTGGACAGGTCTTGCCAACCAAAGGTAACAACTATCTCAGAGTCACAAAATCTCACCCAAATGTCGATGGTAATTCTCTTTGGAAAGCTTCGTGAGTGTTTAGAGGGTCGCACCTCACACAAAAGTTGATTGCAAAATTAATGCAGTATAAACTAGGAAGTGACTCCTAGGTCGTCTCTCAAGGACCAAATGTGGTTCGAGTCTTAGGTCAAACATGAAGTGGGGGGTTTTGTGATTTTGTTTGCGGATAAAAATTAAATACAACTGAATACAAATGAAAGCATTAAAATGGAAATTACAACCGATAAATATCCAATTACAATTCAAGCGGTAAAAATGTAACACTTAAGCTAAAACATTAAATGCATAATTATGTCATCTATCCCACACATTCACCATTGAAAAGAAGAAAAAGCATTTCAACCCATAATGCAAAATATTCTAAGGCAAAATAAATGAAAGAAAATAAAACTTTTCTACTACCATTAACCGTGACCCTTGTGAATCTACCATAAGAAATTGAAATTGCAATTGCAATTGTTTAGGGATATAATAAAAGCAGGGTTTCATTTAATTGCAATTAAAATCAAAATTAGGGTTTTAGGGTTAATTTTAATTAGGGGTTAATTAGAATTAGGGTTAATTTTAAAAACTGAATCCTTAAACCAATATTGAAAATGTTGTTTTCTACGC
>NW_025902228.1:30303-47558 GCF_018835915.1 Vigna umbellata
AATTAGGGTTAATTTTAAAAACTGAATCCTTAAACCAATATTGAAAATGTTGTTTTCTACGCCCAGATTCATTTTTTTATTCCAAGTGGGCTTGTATCAGAATACACCCAATAAATCTCAGTTTGCTTCTCGAACTAGGAACTCCAATTAGAGTCCTACATCGCGCGCTAGCGGGACTTTTTCACTTTCCTTTTCTTGATCAACAACAGGGAACCTTTCTTCCCTCCTTTCTCCTTAGGGTTACGTTCTGCCTGTAGGGAGGAGGATGCGAACCCGGCGACGTTCGTGGTGGCTCACAGCGCCGCTCGTGGCGGCGCTATTGGTCATTCTTCTTCTTCTCTTCTTTCTTTGGGTTTGGCTGGGTTTCACAGGAACGAGAAAGGTGAGTTCACGATGACTCAGGTGCGATGCTCTACTTGTAACAACAGGCGTTGCGGCAACGACGTTCTAACGGTTTGAAGACTTCTGCGCGTTATGTTCTCGAAGCAGTGAAAGTCGCGAAGGCCAAAAGGGGAGTGGTGAATTGGTTCTTTTAAAAATTATGGTTTTCTTTCGGTAATTTTATCGAATAGTTTGTAAACAAAATCACACAAAGAATTTTTATTCTAGTTGGAATCAACATATTCTATGTCTTGCCTTTAATTACTATAAAGAGTGATTAACCTTTTTTCTATAGTTCAGTTTTAGATTACAATCCGAGTAATGCAAAGATTAAGAATATAATACACTTTCCTTCAACACACGATGGAAAGAAACCAGCTCAATCAACTTGAAGAGAACTGCTTAGACCTTAGACACACTAACTTGAAGAGAACTTGATTGAACTCACAACTAAACTTAGAGAACTTCCTCAGAACTAATTTATGTTCTCAAGTAGTTTAAGTCTTGTGAATATGAGAAGCTCGCGCTTAGTGTGTCTAAGGTCAGAGCGGTTCTCTTCAAGTTGGCTGAGCATTTTTCTTCCGGTTCGTTTGTCGAAGGAAGGTTCTTCCATTTGTTTGTCGAAGGAAGGTTCTTCCATTCGTTTGTCGAAGGAAGGTGTTTGATGTTCTTACTCTTTATTCCATATTATTGTAATTTGTGAAACAATACTTTAATGAAAAGGTTAATCACTATTTAAAGTGATTAACGATTGGACGTAGAATCTTTTGATTCGAACTAGGATAAAATTTCTGTGTTGATTTTCTCCTCTCTACACTCTTTAAACTTTTAGCACACCAACTGTTTGATAAAAGTTTTATAACAAAATTAAAATTGCTAAAGGAACCATTTTATTGACCCTAACACGCTTTCCGCTCTTTAAAAGTTATTCTTACTCTGCTGCGCGACTCACTGATAGCTACAATTGGTATCAGAGCTTGCTTTGATATTTCTTCAAATTTTTCGAAATGACTGGTCAAAATCAAGTTTATGCTGAGGGTGCTTCCATCAACAGACCACCTCTTTTTACTAGTGATAACTATGCATTCTGGAAAGTCATAATGGAAATTTTCATGGGGTCTGTTGACCAAGGCATCTAGGAAGCTGTACAAAATGGCCCTTATATTCCTGAAAGTAATGTTGATGGTGTTGCAGTGGGAAAACCTTATTTTAATTGGACTAATGAGGAAAATAGAAGGGCCCGATTTGATATTAAGGCTCATAACATTATATCTTCTGTTGTGGTGCTTAATGAACTCTATAGAATTTCTATGTGTAAGACAGCGCAAGAGATGTGGGAAGTCCTCAGAGTCACACATGAAGGTACATATAAGGTAAAGTGCACAAGGAAAAACACACTCATCTAGGAATATGAGATGTTTAGGATCCAGCCTGGAGAATCAATTTTTCATGTGTAGAAGCGCTTCACTCACATAGTGAACCATCTAATAGGGTTGGGTAAGACCTTTGATGTTGATGAATTGAATGTAAAAATTTTGAAATCATTGGACAGGTCTTGCCAACCAAAGGTAACAACTATCTCAGAGTCACAAAATCTCACCCAAATGTCGATGGTAATTCTCTTTGGAAAGCTTCGTGAGTGTTTAGAGGGTCGCACCTCACACAAAAGTTGATTGCAAAATTAATGCAGTATAAACTAGGAAGTGACTCCTAGGTCGTCTCTCAAGGACCAAATGTGGTTCGAGTCTTAGGTCAAACATGAAGTGGGGGGTTTTGTGATTTTGTTTGCGGATAAAAATTAAATACAACTGAATACAAATGAAAGCATTAAAATGGAAATTACAACCGATAAATATCCAATTACAATTCAAGCGGTAAAAATGTAACACTTAAGCTAAAACATTAAATGCATAATTATGTCATCTATCCCACACATTCACCATTGAAAAGAAGAAAAAGCATTTCAACCCATAATGCAAAATATTCTAAGGCAAAATAAATGAAAGAAAATAAAACTTTTCTACTACCATTAACCGTGACCCTTGTGAATCTACCATAAGAAATTGAAATTGCAATTGCAATTGTCGTGACATCACTTCTTTTTCAATCACCGTGCAACTCAAATCAGCACCTACTCCAAGCCTAATCACCTCTTCATTCTCCAAGTAATAAAAGAAATGCATTGTTGCTACACTGCTGCCAAAGTCCCATCATTCTCCCACCTAATCTACTTCTCATTTCATAAAAACAAAAACCATTCTCTTTTCTTCCAGCAGGGCCGTGACATGTGCACCTTTTTGCTCCCATCAATCAGCACTTTTCCCTTAAAAGAAAATGAAGGCTAAATATGCTAAAAAGAAATCCCATCCAGACCGTGGCACCATTCTCCAATTGAATGTTCCATCATCAATTACCGCATCTCAAAATGAAGATAATGAATGCTCATTCACGAAAGGAGCACTCCAGGACGTCACCAGGCCGTGACACCTTGTGCCTCTGTGCAAGCAGTAAAAGAAAAACCGAGAGCTTATCTTCTTCTAATAAAAATCAATGGACTGTGTGCTTCCTCCATCATGAACGTGGTGCTGCCCTCTTTTTTTCTCCAAAAGCAAAAAGCGAGAATGTCTTCACAAGTCACCGTTTTTCATACTCAAGGAAAAGAAAGATGTGTTCTTCATTCATTATCCCAAACACCCAGAGTCAAAGAAAAATATATTCCCCCATTACAAGAACCTCCAAAACAAATAAAATGAGAGAGTAAAATGGCAAAATGCAAGTGGCGGCTGGAACAGTTCCAGGCCGAGACACCACTCTTCTAGCACACTCTCCCTCTAGCCGTAGCCCTCCATAGCTAAAAAATGTCCGTACTAGGTTGCGGCTGGAGCTTCAAATTGAAAGATGAATGACCCCCTCCACGAGGCCTCCTTGACAGAGTGCTTTTTCAAAGAAAGAAAATCCAATTCTGCTTCTTTCCAGCCAACTTTCCCGTGAAGCCCTTGGATGTGTGCTACTGGGCTACTTCCGTGTGCACCTCCCAGATGTGCGTATGTATCTCCTTTCTCCAATGCTGGATGCCACCTCCAAAGTGCTTCCCATTCTCCGCGTGAAAGCAGGCCTTCCATCACACCTCTCGGACGCGTGGTTTTCTCTCAAAGCTGGTTGGACCGTGAAGTGGCTGCTGGGTCGTGTAATATTTACTGGAAAATGCTCTTTACTCCTTCCTTGGGCCATGACCGTGAAGCACCTCCAAAGTTTTTGTCCAAAGATTCCTCTTGGTGGATGTTCCTTCTTTCTTCACGTGTTGATTGTTGCATGAAGGAATAAATGGGTGCAAGCCATGCTGGACCATGTGGTTGCTGCTCACCGTGTGCACCTCTCCAAATGAATCCAGCTTCTCGATGTGCACCCCTAAAATTGAAATCCACACCTCCTCTCTCATCTTAGTTTAAAATAAAATTGATGTGGCATTTTCTTTTGACCTCCAAATGTCCCAAATATTATCCAACAATTTTCCTACAATTAATAATGCAAATAATTAGCTCAAATAATTCAAATTAATTAAAATAAGAATTTTTTGTCAAATTAAGCACAATTAGCAAAAACGGAAAAATACCGGACATTTAAGCACAATTCCCTGATTAAATCTAGCACAATAAGCTAAGTGAAATCAAGAAAATATTGACTCATCAGTGAGCACGAGCTTGAATTAAGAGGTTGACTGCAGAAGAGGATCAAGGAAGGAAGAAGACTCTAGTCTTTAAATTTGAAATTTCTAAAGGAAAAAGTTCAAAAAGAAATGATGATGATGACTTTGATGATGAGGAAAACATGGGCCTCATGATAAAAAAGTTTGCTAAGTTCATGAGAGCAAAAGGAAAGGACATATACCGAGGACAAAGAAAGGAAAATGAAGGATTTCCGTCAAGCATTAAGTGCTATGGATGTGGAGAAAGAGGACATGTTAAGACCTATTGTCCCAAGAACAAGAGAAGTGAAGAAAAGAAAGAAAGAAAATTTCCCAAAAAGAAAAAGGCTTACACAGCATGGGAAGAAAATGATTCCAGCTCTTCAAACTCAAGTGATACCGATGAGGGAGCAAATCTTTGCTTAATGGCTGATTCTGATGATGTTGGAAGTCAAGTAAGTGATTCTAGTTTTGAGTCAAGGGAATTAGATTTACAAAAAGCTTTCTTTGAATTGATGAACGAGTATGAAATATTGGATGTTGCAGAAGGAATTTCATGAATTGAAATTAAAATATGAAAGTGCATTAGATGAAGAGGTCATTCTAAGAAATAAAATTAGCAATCTTGAAATTAAAGTGTCTGAATCTAATGTAAATGAAAATCCTATTGAATGCTTATCTTGTAAGAGTCATATGTTTGACATTGATATATTTGAAAACTTGCTTGCAAAAGCAACCAAATCTACCTCACATGCTCAAAATAATTATAAGAAGAGCAACCTTAAAAACAAGAAAATGCATCAACATAGGAAAACTAAAGCTAAAAGAACTCGTAGAGTTTGGGTTGAAAAAGGCACCTTTGTGAAAAATAAAATGCCTAGCGTTTATTACTTTTATTGCATGAAGCATGGTCATACATCAAACAAATGCAACATTAAACATTTTGGAGTGCCTAATGGAAAGTATGCATGGGTTAAAATTGTTAAATGATGTTTGTTTGATTATACTAACCCCAAGGACCCATAATGAGATTGGGAACCTAAAATTCTTGCTTAACCTGTTTTGCAGGAACCTTCTAAGTTAAAGAAGTCATTGTGGTATCTTGACAGTGGTTGTTTAAGACACAGGATTGGTGACAAGAAGAGATTCGTCTCCTTTGAAAAGAAGAAGCAAGGATTTGTTATATATGGGGATAACAATAAAGGAAGAATCATTGGAACCAGAGACATTGGAGGAGGAAACACTTTAACAATAAAACATGTGCTGTATGTTGAAGGTCTCAAGCACAACCTCCTAAGCATAAGTCAATTATGTGACAAAGGTCTCAAGGTAACATTTCAGAGTGATAAATGCACTGTGTATTTTAAGAATTCTTCTGATATTGCTTTGCAAGGTGTTAGGCATAATAACATTTATTTGAATGACATTTGTTGAGATTGTTGATAGGGGGAGCACTGGTTTAGCTGAACCCACAATCTCAGTGATATCTGAGTTTTTGATGATGACAACACATAATTAATAACACACATGTATTTGGTGTTACATGTTCTATGCTTACATGTTATATGTGTTTTTGAGAACATGATTGTGTTGTTCATTGCATTTCACTATGTTATATATGTGATTTTATACATGAATGCATGACACATGTTTTTGTAAAAGAAAAACCACAAGCACTTTTATTGAACTTAAATTGTGTGGCAAAACAACAGTTTTAAGTCGATTTCATTATGGGGTGAGTCGATTAAAACTCGTGTGTTTGTACAAACGTTTTCAAGTGTGTTGTGAGAGTTTTTCAAAGAGAAAAGTTTTCAAAACTATTTTACACTGTTATAAAGTCGATTACATGCGTGTTGCATTCGACTGAGTTTGTTATGTTTTGAATGACTGTTAATGCTTGATATAACTATCACAACGGCTATATTTTTAAATATGTTGACCAAGCATTAAATGAAATTCGACTGCATTAATTGTACATTCAATTAACTGCATTGATTGCTGCTAACTACAATAACAGAATTGCTATATTCCACTGCATTAGTAGCTTAGTCGATTAAAATGCGTCAGAGTTGTGCTTATCTATAAATTGACGCGAATTTCATTTCTTTAAGAACTTTTGTGATTCTAACAGTTTGTGATATCTTTTGCAAAAAGTGCATTCTTACAGAAAGAGAGAAAGAGCTCCAAGAAACAAGAAGTGACCGTGGTGATCATCTATTTGTGGATTCTTGAAGAGCAAGTTAATTGCACGTACAAAGGCTGATCATATCTGCACATTGGGTGTAATTGAGAGATCAGAGGCTACAATCTTGTGAAGATTGGATTGAGGTTGCCTATTGTGATTACAGGAACAAAAGTGTTCTTGACTTTGAGGGTGGCTCAAAGGGTTTGAACTGCAGGAGAGGGAATTCTTGTTGTTAATTTGTTTTTATACTGCCTATATTTTGATTAGAGGGTTAGAGAGGTGTTTATATTTTTGACGTGAGGTCGCTATAAAAGCCTTATTGTAAAAACCTTGATCATTATAGTGCATTGGCTTCTTGTGGTTGAAAGGACACTGGATGTAGGCTTGGGCGAACTAGTATAAAATCTCAGTGTTTGATCTTTTTATCCCTACACTCTTTTACTCAGTCGACTTTTTACTGTACTCAATCGATTTAATTTCCGCTGGATAAACAAGTATTTTATATCTTGCATTTCAAGAACGTCATAAAAACATCACTTTTGGTGACAAAGATTTTGAAAGTTTTAAATTTTATACTTTACTAATTCACCCCCCCCCCCTCTTGGTGTGAGAAATTGAGCTATTCTTTTTTAACATTTGAAAGTGCATCTAGTCATTGCATTTCATTTTTAGTTGCAAAAGAGGAAAATCCCTAGCTATGGCATAAAAGGGCTACACACATGCATATGAAACATTTGAACCAATTGATTTCTAGAGACCTTGTGATTGGTTTGCCCAAGATAAAATTTGAGAAAGATAAACTTTGTGCTGCATGTCAAAAGGGGAAACAAACCAAAACTTCTTTTTCATTCAAAAGTATGATTTCAACATCAAAGCATTTAGAACTTTTGCATATGGACTTGTTTGGTCCGTCTAGAATTAAGAGTTTTGGTGGAAACTATTATGAACTTGTAATTGTTGATGATTATACGAGGTTTACTTGACATTCTTTTTGACTTTGAAAATTGATGCTTTTAAAGCATTCAAAACTTTTGCAGAACGTGTTCAAAATGAAAAGAATTTGAAAATCAAAACTTTGAGAAGTGATTAGAGCTGTCAAAACTGACCACCGACCCGATCCAGCCCGACCCACCATGGGTTGGTCACTTAGTGAGCCAACCCAACTCAGCTCATTTATTAGCGAGCCAGAAAAATTCGAACCCGGCTCGATCTACCACGTGTTGGTGGGTAAACGAGTTGGCTCATTGACTCACTTAATTACAACTTTTTTTAAATTAAAAAAATTACAAACTTTCTATAATTCAAATCTCAACAAATTTCACACCCAAATTTCACTCCCAACATGAGTGTTTAATTAATTTTGAAAATAATGAACTTAAATAATTTTTTCAAGCAAAAGCAAAATAATAAATATTTTTTTATAAAATTAAAATTAAATTTAATAAAATAAAATTAGGTAGGTGGGTTGGTGGGCCAACCCGGCCCACCACAGGTTCAACCCGCATGAGCCGGGTTGAAATTTGACCTGCATAAAAGAAATACAATTTTTCAAACCCAACCCGGCTCAAACCCGTGGTGGGCTGGGTTGGCTCGCGGGTTGTGACCGATTTTGACAGCTCTAGAAGTGATCATGGTGGTGAGTTTCAAAACGAGTCCTTTGAAAAGTTTTGTGATGAATATGGCATAACTCATAATTTTTCTGCACCTAGAACTCCCCAACAAAATGGGATTGTTGAAAGCCAAAATAGATCTTTAGAAGAGTTAGCTAGAACTTTATTGAATGAATCTAATGTGCCAAAATATTTTTGGGCTGATGCAGTTAGTACTGCTTGTTATCTACTAAACAAAATGCTTATTAGGCCAATTATGAAGTTAACTCCCTATGAGTTATTTAATGGTAGAAAACCAAATGTATCACATTTGAAGATTTTTGGATGTAAATGCTTTGTGTTGAATAATGGGAAAGATAACTTAGGAAAATTTGAGACTAAATCTGATGAAGCACTTTTCTTAGGTTATTCACTATCTAGCAAAGCAGATAAAGTGTTTAATAGAAAGACTTTGATCATTGAAGAGTTCATGCATGTTGTCTTTGATGAAATTGTGGCCCTTAAGGTGAACCCTCTTGAGTCAAACAAACCTATTGCAGGTGATGGGGATTATTTAAGGGAAGCTCTTGAAGAGATGTACTTAAATGAAAATAATCCTATGGAAACTAAAATTGGACATCAAGAAGTTGATCCTAAGAGCTACCAACAACCACGCGACCTCTCCTTGGACAACATCATTGGAGATATATCAAAAAGGGTAACTACTAGACATAACTTAAATAACTTATGTCTAACTCTTTCTTTTGTGTATCAAATAGAACCCAAAAATATCAAAGAAGTTCTTCAAGATGAGAAATGGTGCATTGCAATGCAAGAAGAGCTTAACCAATTTGAAAGGAATGATGTTTGGGAACTTATTCCTAGAAAAGAGGATTATCAAGTAATTGGTACAAAATGGGTATTCAGAAACAAACTGGATGAAGATGAAAAATCACCAAGAACAAAACAAGGCTAGTTGCAAATGGTTACTGTCAAGAGAAAGGTTTCTTTTTGATTGTTTTGCTGCTTTCTTTTGCAGATTTCTTTTAGTGTGTTTATGGATTCTTCTCTTCAGTTGTTGACTATGGGATGGTAATTTTACTTAGAGTTTTCTTGTGTAAGATAACATCTTCCTTAGAACTTTACAGGTTTTAAAACCACCATTAGTCAACCTTTGAGCCAAGTGTGAGCTGAGCACTCTGTGACTTGAAGATTTTGTTGCTCATGTAGCATGGCATGGGGGCCAAACCCCTATAGATGGGGGAGGTGGAACAGTTGCGGAGCATAAGCTACTGGGAGGAGGAAGATGTTTCAGATGAAAGTGAAACTAGTGTCCTACACTGTTGGAGCTGCAAAGAGTCCATTTTAATCGTTTTTTTTAATTTTAATTTCAAGCTTTATTTCATTTCATTTTTTATGTTTTGGATTTATTTTTCACTTGCCTTGTGGATAGTTCTTGTGCAATTGGTCTGGTGATTTGAGTGAATCATATGTTAAGCTTGAATTGAATGCAAATCTCTTATGCTTGCTCTTTATCCATGAGAATTGTTTTGAAAATTTGATTGAGATTATGTGGTTGAACTTGTTGAACAGAGATCATGGTTGCTTGTATCTGTTTAGATAGATGCTTGGTTTTATATGTGATCAATATACTTGGCAGGATGTTATCAAATTTTGGAACCCTGAGTAACCTGTGAGATGTTGTGCCTCATAGTTATTGTTGATGCTCTTACTTTGGATCATAGTCGATTTTGCTTGAGTTTCTCCATTTGAACTAGTTACCTGCATATTACAAATGATCAGGCCATCGTGTTCTTCCACCTCTTCTACATTTTGAACCTAAAAGCCAATGCTAAACCTTTGAACCTTAAAAAGAAAACTTTCTCATTCCCGAAACTTAAGCCTATTGAAAAATATAACTCCTTACCTTGAGTAGAGATGAACATATAGTTAGAAGGAGGAGAATGGTTTAAGTTGGGGAGTTTCTTGTCATAAGGAGAATTGAGAAAAATAATAGTTGAGTAAAAGAAAGAAAAAAGAAAGAAGAAGAAAAACAAAAACATGATTCAATGAAAAAGAGTTGGGAAATAGGGTTGAGAAGTGTTTATTCATTTTGGAGAAAAAGAGAGACTATGCTACATCATGAATTAAATGTTTGGTCTCATCTCAAGGGCTTGTTGTCCAGAAAAACCAATGTTTTTCTTAGCCCAGCCACAATACAAGCTTCAAAAAGTCCTTGTGATATAACTTGCTTGTTAATGTGTTTGATACTGTTGAAACGAAAGGCAAAGTTGAGTTATGCAACATTGTGATACTAGGCTAGACACACAATCCTTATACACTATTGTGCTTGAGTGAAACACTTTCTTTGGTGAGGATTGGTTCCATGCACTCATTGAAAACAACTTGTCATTTTTGTTATCTATCAATTGCATCTATCTTGTGATTTAAATTGTTAGCACCACGATTGAAGTTTAGCTTGCTAAGACTATATTGTCTCTTTGAATGTGATTTATAAGTTGAGCAAGCATGATGATTTTGTTTATTTGATTAAATTGTGTTTTGAGTGCTAGACCATTGCAATTGAATTGTTCTTTAGGCTAAGTTATCTTTTGCTTTTCATGAGGACATGAAAGTTCAAGTTTGGGGGTGTGATAGTGTCAAAAATTACATATACTGAGCACTTATTTTAATCTCCTTTGATGTATTATGGAGTAAAATCTCATGAAAAGTTGTATAAAATTTAATATAATTGATTTTATATCAATATGAGTGTTTTGTGTGTTTATTTCGCAATAGAATAAGGATTGGAAACAATCAAAGAGACCCTGGCGCGCATCAGTGGCCCAGCCAAGGTGCATCAGTAAAACCATTAGCATATTTCGTCTTTAAGTCTTAGCTAATCATAAACCACACAACTAAACTAGGCGTGGTCCTTTGGGAAGAACGATACTGGTCTTACCAAGTTTATTACTTGAACGATTCGGTCATACTTGCCGATTGATAAACAAGTTTGTGACATCATATTTTGGTGTCATAAACTTTGTCCATCAGCTCGCCCAGCGAAATATCACTTATGACCCATCTCTTTAAGGACGCGAACCAGAGGCAGAGAAACCAGTTTTAGAGGGGGAAACTGATACAAGAAGGCCTAGCACCATTGGACCTATCACAAGAGGGATGATCAAGAAGCTACAAGATGAGTACTCTCCCAAAGGCCAAACCCTCTTTGCTATCTTGGATGGAAAAATTGGAGAACCCAGAAGATATTCCAAATCTGCCAAAACATGGAGAAGGGTAAAATAGACATTTCTATACAAGAAGGGGTGTGCTTATCCTTCTATGGGGCTGTATTAGTAATTGTTTCTCCACATAAAACTCATTTGTCACGTGTTTTAGAAGCCACACATTTAGCACATGGGTTCAGATCTGAAACGTGTAAAGTGCTGCTTAAAGCATTGGATTAATTATAAAATCTCATAGGCAAGCTTGTAGATTACTTGTGGATTGTGTAAAGAATTTCTGCTTGAAATGTTTAAGCAAATTCCTTCTCCAAGAGTCACTTCTAGCTTGATCTCATTGCAACTTTCTTCCACTCTAGGAAGCCTTCTGAGTTGTTAATCATCTCTCCAAGCTAGCCTCCATCTCCTTTCACCATAAACACCAACAATCCGATGCCCACACCTCCAAGATTCCATCCGAAAATTTCAGCTGAACAACAATCTGTAGCTGTTGCCGCCACTAATACATGGTTCAGATGTCTTAAAAGTCTCCTGGACCACCTCCAATCTTCACAGCTCTGCATTCTCTAATACATAGGATTATCAAGGTGTATTCAGAGCTAGGTTCTAACTTGAAACGTGGAGATAAGTGGTTTTCTTCATTTTCCAAACTGTTATTCAATTACCCCTCTTCACTATGTCTTGTGGTTCTTCTGAAGTTGTTTCTGTTTCAGCATCTTGATGTGTTTTAAGGCTGCTATGTTTTGAGTTTATGATACCAGCCTATTTGCTTGAGTTATAATCATTATTCGGGTTATCTCTTGCTGTTTGAGTCTTTTAATCATTTGAGCATCCATCCGTTTGTCTTAGTCATGTTTGGTTAATTTGCTGTTTTGTCATCAAATCTGGTTTTTAACCAAGTTGTTACGGTTCTGAAAGTGTTTGATGTGGCTACACCAATTAAGAGCAATGAACAATCAAGAGATGAGCTCAGGTGTTTAAATTTGCCAACCAAAATCAGATCTGCATGGTTTTTTAGTTTCTGTTTCTGTTTTCCAGAAAGTGTTACTGGGTAACAAAAAAATCCACTGTCATGTAGCATTGTGCACTGTTCTATTGAACAACAATTGAATGAGTTAATGTCTGAATCATTTGGAACATGAAATGATTTGATTCCAAGTGTTTTGTAATGTTGTCAGCATCAAAAATGCAGTAGCCGATCTACAAGTGTTTTGAGTTAAAAATTCTGCATAATTTGGTTGGATTGGTTATAGATCATTGCCAATCATTTTTAAAGTTGTTTTGACTGTGTTGAGCAACTTTCAAAACCATTTTTCATACTCCTTTTGATGTTTTAATCCAGAATCAAAGCCAATTACATTTTGAACTTTGTGGGTGTGAATTTGAGCTAAAAATGACCACTTGCAGTATTCCAATTCTGTTACCCATTGATTTAGCTCATTTAGTTGTTTCTGACAAGTCCTCACTCATATTGAAACATGTTAAGTCATTGGAATGAGCATATAAAATGTACTTTGCATTTGGTAATTTTCTGGGTAGATTGTGCTGGCTGCCAAGAGCTATGCGTAAAATTTTTGATCCAGAGATTCAAAGTTTGGCTGTTCTGATTCAATAAAGAGTGTGATGAAGTGCATCCGAGCAGAGGTGTGGGTGAAGCAGTGAATGATGAAGTTAATCATGAGCAGTGTCGAAGTAGGCTCAGAGAAGCAGCTGGCAGCGGAATGAAGTGTGTTTTTTAACAGCAGTGGAATAGTGAATTCAGTGGGGCAGAGATGGAGGAAGAGCTCTATGGTGAGTGGATTCTCTAACTCAGAAGGCCGTCATGGAAGGAAGGCTAGAAGGGAAAAGGAAAGCTCAATAAGAGGTGGGACTTTAGGCAGAGTTCTGGTGCATGGAAAAATTGCCATCATCATAAGCGCTAAAATTAATATATTCCAAAAAAAGTGAGGACTACAAGCTTTAGCCTATTGAGGATTGTATAGAATCATCTCAAAGCTTAAGCCCCGCAGCCTTTTACACGTTTTTCTAGATCTGAAATGTAACCATGTGCTAAATGTGTGGCTGCTGGAAAGCCTTATGAAACAGTGAGAAAATGAGTTTACATGAGGAAAAACAATACTAAAGTCACCCCATAGAAGGATAAGCACACCCCTTCTTGTGTGGAAATGTCCAAAAAACTTTTAACCTTCTCCATGTTTTGGCAAAGTTGTAAAATCTTCTTGTTTCTCCAATTTTCCATCCAAAAAATAGCAAATAGTATTTGACTTGGGAAAATAATATCTTGTGAGCTTTTTGGCCATCCCTTCTTGTGATGGGTCCTATGAGTGGCTAGGCATTCTGGTATCATCCCCTCCCCTTGAGAAGGATTTGCCCTCAAATCCAAAAGGTCTTCATCTTCACTATCAAATCCTGAAAAGGTTTAGATCAGATACATGAAGGTAGCATGAACACCATATCAGGAGGAGATCAAGTTGATATGCATTGTTATTAATCCTCCTTATCACTCTAAAAGGTCCATCTCCTCTAGGATTGAGTTTGGATTTTCTTAGTTGTAGGAAATCTTTCCTTTCTAAGATGAACCCAAACTAGATCACCTTCATTGAAGATTAACTCTTTCTTGCCCTTGTTGTGTTGCTTGAATATTGTCTCATTTTGTGTTGAATTGATTTTTAGCCTTGTGAGTAATTCTTTGATAACTTAGATTTAGAACCCCCTCTTGATGAACAAAAATCAATAGAATTTGGAAGGGGTATTTAAATCCATGGGTTTCACTTTCTTCTTCTTCTTCATTTCCTTTTTCTTTTTGATAAAAACCTAAAACAAACTTCAAAAGGAGGACAATTTTAGTAGTTCCGGAAAAACTACGTCTTATGTCGCAAACTCAACATGAGGAAGATATCATCCCAAGATGGTGATTGCTTTTAGAACTACCCTTAGTAAGTGGAAAGGATCTATTTACTACCTCAGTTTGAACATCTGTTTGAGGATGGCAAGTAGTAGTAGAAAAAGATACTAGTCCCTAATCTAGACCATAAGGTCCTTCCAAAAGTGACTAAGAAATTTGTATCTTCTATCCGAAACTATTACTTAGGTTAGACCATGAAGTTAACCACATCTCTAAAGAATAATTTGCAATGTGCTGATCATCTACTTTGTGGCAAGGTATAAAATGGCCATTTTGCAAATCTATCTACCACCACAAAATAGAATCAAAAACCCCTAGAAGTTTTGGGAAGGGACCTAACACAAAATTATAATTATCTCTGCCCAAGGGTGGAAGCCAACATCCAAAGGAGTATAAAGGTCCATTGAGGATGGATTTAGATTTCGCTTCTAAAACAAGTTATTACACTTTAAAGCAATGCCTTTGAAAACATCCCTCTACTGTGAGGCCAAAAGATTTGTCTTTCAAACATGCCAAGGGTCTTTTCTACCCCAAAATGTCCCATTAATCCTCCCTCATGTGTCTCTTTAACAAGGAGTTTTCTATGTGAACATTGAGGAATGCAAATTTTTCCTTCTTTAAAAAGATACCCCTCTTTCACATAGAATCCTCCTTGAGGTTTATTGAGACATTCCTATAGATAGGAGCAACGTCAAGATTCTTGTGAATTAATGCAAGCATGTATTAAATCCAAGGAATTTGAGCTACCAAGGGCTAAAGATAATTTTTCTTGACAAAGATCAGCCACCACATTGGATTTCCTTTCTTGTATTTAAATAAAATAAGTGATTGTTCAATGATTCCAACCACTTAGCATGCCTCTTTTGTAAACTTGTGTTGACTCTTAAATACTTAAGTGATTCATGTCAACTATGAATGATAACCACTCCTGGCAACAAGGAATGTTCCCAAGTTTGAAGAGCCCTCACAAGTGCATAGCGTTCTTGGTCATAGGGGGGGTAATTACAGAGGCACATGAAGTTTTTCAACTAAAGTATGCAATGGGGTGTCCGTTTGTCATAAACTGCAACCTAGCCAAAATCCTGAAGCATCACCTTCTAGCTCAAAAGTTTTGGAAAAATTTGGACAAAGCTAAATGGGTGCTTTGGGAGCTTCTCTTGAGTAGCTCAAAAGCATTTTGTTGTTTTTCCCCCAAGGAAGGTAACATTTTTTTCACCAACTCATTGAGGGTGAGCAAGACTAGAGAAGTTGGAACCAACTTCTATAAAAACGTGCCAACCCATGGAAGCTCCTTACTTCTCTACATTCTTTGGAGGAGGCCAATCTGGGATGGCCTTATTTTTCTGGGTCCACAGGAACCCCATTTTTGGTGACACACAATCCAAGAAATATGACACTATCAAACACAAAAGGGTACATTGTCAAGTTTGCAAACAATTTGTGTTTTCTAAGAATTGTTTCAAACAACTCTCAAATGATTTTCAGGAGTTGAAAATTTTGACTATATACCAAGATGCATCAAAGTAGACCAACTACAAACTCCCAATGCAATCCATAAGGACATGATTCATAAGTCTCATTGAATGTGCTGGAGCATTGTAAGACCAAAAGGCATAAAACTAGCCAGTCTATAATCCAAACTTGGTCTAAAGGCAGTTTTTTTCCCATCATCACCTTCTTTAATCTATTTGGTGATAGCCACTTTTTAAATCTACCTTTGAAATATTTGTGCTCCAGAACTTCATCAAACATATCATCAGCCTAGGGAATGGATGTCTATACTGGATTGTGATGTTGTTGATAGCTCTACATCACAACACATGCGGGACACTTCCATCTTTTTTTGGTACAAGAAACACGGGTACAGCACATGCGGCCTGACTATTTTGAACTAAGCCTTGATCAGGAAACTCTTGGACTTGTGTCCAATCTCCTTAGTTCTTGGGGGTTTGTCCTATAGGCTGGCCTATTCAGGGAAGAATTGCCCCGTGGAATGGAAATCAATTGATGTTCAATTCCTCTTATGGGTGGAAGCCCTTTTGGAATTTCTTGTGGGAATAGATCATCAAATTCTTTCAAAAGTTTTTGAATGAATGGAGAAAGAGTTGAAGTCTTTGAATCACTAGATGTGCAGTAAGTGTCCCTTGACAAAAGAAGAAGATATGAGGTTGCTAACTTTAAGTGTATTGATTAAAGTCTTTTTGTTTAAAAAGGGACTCATGTGAGTGACCTTAGGTGGCACACTTGTTGCTATACCTTCCTTTCTTTTTGACTTTTTCTTTGATCATTTCTTCTTTATTAAGGAATTCATTTGTGCTTGATCCTTAGCCACTTGGGTAGAGTCCAAAGATGAAGCAAAACTTCTTGTCCTTTTGATGGATAGTGATGGTATTGGTTAGTACCATGAGGGATTTTTGATGATCAAATTGCCTGGTCTCCCCAATAACACATGAACATGCTCCATGGGAACTATATCACATAAAATTCATCTGTGAAGTTCCCAATGGAAAATGCCAACTTACTTGATTCTGACTATTATATCCCCATCTTCATTCTAGCCAAGAAGTTAAAGGTTTTGATGGGGTATAATATCAAGCTTCAACTTATTCAACCACCTTGTGCTTACAAACAATGACAAAAAGATCCACTATCAACAATGAGAGAACAATGATTTTCTTGAATTGTACATTTGTGTGAAAGATGTTCTCTCTTTGGATAGGGTTCAAGACTTGGTTGGTTGCTAAGTATCCTCTCACCATGAGAAGTTGCCCATCATCAGCATATATTTCCTCTTCCTTCTTCTTCCTCAACTCACTTTGATAGTTGGGGTGTCAATTCACTACTATAAAGGTCCTTGCCTTTCAAAAATGAGGTTCGTTTGTAGACATTAGTAGCTACATGACCCCTCCTAGACATTTGAGCCCATGTTGAATTCACTTGTTCTGGTGTGTGAGGGTGTCTTTCTTTCCTTGGGTCTTCTGTATTTTGGCTAGAGGTTTAAAATGGCTCTTTTATTTAAAAATTTTCTTTTCAAAGTAGGGTTGAACTTGAATTCTTTTAGAAGAGATTTTCTCACAGTTTTCAAAAGTTGGTTGTTGATCAATAAGAGTGGATGTGTAAAAGCCATTGGTCCATAAATAATCAAAAGTTGAAGTTAACAAGAGTGATATAAACATAAAAGAGAATAGGACCAATACATCTGTTTCGAAATTCGGTTGCCCACCTTTGAAAATTGCTGTCAAAAAATTAATGCAAGTTCATTGAGACA
>NW_025902229.1:0-27281 GCF_018835915.1 Vigna umbellata
GTTGTTGGGGAAGATGGAACCCCAAAACTCTCATGTATTTGAATTGATTCTGATTTATATATGCTTCTTTCATTAATTGTTAGGGTTATTCTTCTTTGCTCAATGCTTGTTATGTTTAACTCATTCACGACATGATATTTGATTTGTCTTAGTATCGACAAATGTCTTACAATTCATGAACTGGAGAATTTCTCCCAAGGGAACTATTGCCTAGACATAGGGATAGAACACTTGATTGTCTTAAGCTTCCGTTCGTAATACATAATTAATTATTAGTGATGCAAGCCATTGTGGTCTAGTAGTTGAGGATAGGCTTCTTTCACCGAGACATCGGGTTCTAAGTAATTTAGAAAGTGACATTGACATTTAATAAAGAAGAAGAATTCTTATATGCATGAGACTGATTAGGTGAAATCTAAACCGCAACAACATTATCATCGCATATTATCAACTTCATTCATTCATTCCAGTGTTTAACCTCAATTGATCAATTTGCATTTATATATACTTTTGTTGCATTTGCATTTGAAAACTAATAAAATATCTTTTCCGTCTTAATTAGTTAAGTAATTACACAATTGTTTAGTGTCGTAAGTTTCTTGGGAAACGATACTTGTTCTTACCATTTTATATTACTTGATACGATTCGGTACACTTGCCAAGGTCTTAACACCTGCACATTGGCCCTTCTGCACATGAATTGTCGAGTGGTACTCAAGCACCCATGGCATAGGGGCGCCCAAGCCCCAAAATTTGGTTCTGCACCTAATTTTTGTTTTTTGTTTCTGAGCTTTTCCTTGCTTTGCACTCTTTCACACACTTTTTTTAATGTGTTTTTAAACCTTTTTGTGTTGTTGTACCTTTAGGAGGCTTAATTATAAACCTTCCCTCTATGTTTATGTACTTTTGTGATTGTGGTTATTGAATGTGTTTTTGTGATGTGTGTCTCAATTTGATCATCTTAGAGTGTTTAAGTCTGTTTTATATTGGTTTAGATGTGTGTAGTTGCTTGTTAGAGTGATTGGTGTATTTTGATGTGTTTTTTTATTGGCTTAGTGTGCTTTGGTGTGAGTAAGTATACTTTAGTGTGTTTTCAAGTGCTTAAATTTGTTTCGACATGTTATGGTATGTTTTAGGATGTTTTGGTGTGATCTTAAATGCTTAAATATGATTTGAATGCATAAGTGCAGTTTTGAGTTTTAGACTAAACAGCTTTGGAAATGTGCATTCAATTGACAATTCATTCATTCAATTTCATTCCTTATGGTTTAGACAAGTTTCTATAATGAAAACATAATATTCTGGATTGATTTAAATGTAAATGAGGGTTAGATACTGATAACGGTTAATTTTAATGTTATCTGTGATGCAATTCTGATACTAAATCAACTCTCTTTGATTGTGAAGCTTGCTTAAACTCTTGTTTTTAGTTGAATTTTGTGAATAAGTTAGTCAAGGTTATACTTAATGATTTTTATCACTAATTCCCTCAATTTTCTAGTTTATTGGTACATTTTGGAAGATGAGTAAAGTATCAAGGAGTTGGAACCCAGGAAGAATAGTAAAAGTACCAGAAAAGAAGGCTATAGTTGGCGCAAGGACATCTGGTTGCCCTTTGATAATGGTTGAAAATACCATTATCTGTGATATAATTTTCATACTAAATGCACCCTTTTTGACTTAGAAACTTGCTTTAACTCATGTTTTTGCTTTAGTTTTGTGAATAAGAGAGTTGAGGTTATACTTGATGATTTTATCACTAAATTCCCTTGATTTTCTAGGCTATTGGAATTATTTGAAAGAAGAGTTAAAGTACCAATTAGTTATAATGCAGAAAAGTCAACCAGAGTGCATAAAAGTCAACCAGAGTGAAGAAAAGTCCACCAGGGTGCATAATTTAGTGTTGTTTCACACCTGGGCGCCCTTCTAGGGGCGCTGAGCGCTAGATTGAGCGTTGTTTTGTGCCTGGGCGCCCTTTCAGGGGCGCTGAGTGCCAAGTTCGTGGTCTTGGGCCTGTTTNAAAAACAACCTTTATGACTTAGAAGCGAGCTTGGAACCATGCTTTTGCTTATGTTTTAGAAATAAGAGAGTTGGATGGATTTTATGCTTGGTTTTCCTTGTTTTTGAAGGAATTGAGATGAATTAGATGAAAGAAGTTGAAGTAGTAAGGAGCTGGACTCAAGAAAGGAAGTGAAAGTGCTTAAAAGAAGAGTTGCAGTCACCGTTGAGCGCAAATCTACCGCTGAGTGGCATTCTGAAGTCCCGCAGTCACCGATGAGGGTCAAAACTACAGTTGAGCGTTAATTCTGAAGACCCGCACTTACCGCTAAGCGGAAAAAGTGCCGTTGAGCGCCATTTATTTGGGCTTGGGCCTATTTTTTGTAATTTTTAGGAAACTATATAAGGTTTTAGTCGAATTAGGGTTAGTATCTTTGACAGAAAGAGGCGAAATCACACTTTCTTGACCCCTTCGAGGAGGATTTTGGATGCTCAAGCTCTATTCTTCAACTTCTAGGGTTCTATCTTTCATTCTTTCATTGTTTTTCATCTAGTTTCACCATGTCTATGGTGAACTAAACTATCATTGTTGTTGGGGAACCGATGTAATCCTTTGAAACTCTCATGTATTGAATTGATTCTTTAATTTATATGCTTTCTTTCATTAATTGTTAGGGTTTTTCTTCTATACTCTATGCATGCTTTGTTTAACTCATTCAATTGCATGATCATTGATGTTATTTGTATGGACACATATAAGTACATCTAGAACTGAGGAAATTCTCCCAAGAGCAATATTACGTAGACATAGGGATAGGAGGATTGGTTGCCTTTAAGCTTCTGTACGAATGTAATGCATAAATAATTGCTAGGGAGACAAGACATTATAAACTAGTGATTATGAGTAGGCTTTCTTCACCGAGACATCGAGTTTAAGGTAAATTAGAGAGTGGAATTAACATTAATGAAGAAAGATGAATTCTTGAATACATGAGAGTGGATAGGATGAATCGGAAACCCCAACAACATCATCATTCCATATTTTACACCAATCTCTTTTGCTTCTTTCGATCCAATTGATCAACACATGCATTCATATTTATTTTTCAGTATTTGCATCTAAACCTACAAGATTTTGTTTACAAGTCTAATTTAATCAACAAATCACATAACTGTTTAGGCCGTGAGTCCTTTGAGAAACGATACTTGGTCTTACCATTTTATTATTACTTGATACATTCAGTATAGTTGCCGAGTGTTAACAAGTTTTTGGCGCCGTTGTCGGGGATTAAAAATTTGTTTTCAGGCGCTGAGCGCCAACGTTATTGGGCTTGGACTTTATTTTTGCTCTATTTAAGAACTTGCACGACCTAGGGTTGGTATCTCTTGATGACTTGAGCACAGAAACACATTTTTCTCCCCTTGGAGGCAGATTTGGGGATGTGGGAGCTCTCCTTTTCAGTTTCTAGGGTTTTTCTATCTCTTTCATTCCATTGTTCATCTAGTTTCTCCATGATAATGGAGAACTGAATTCATTTGTTGTTGGGGAAGATGGAACCCCAAAACTCTCATGTATTTGAATTGATTCTGATTTATATATGCTTCTTTCATTAATTGTTAGGGTTATTCTTCTTTGCTCAATGCTTGTTATGTTTAACTCATTCACGACATGATATTTGATTTGTCTTAGTATCGACAAATGTCTTACAATTCATGAACTGGAGAATTTCTCCCAAGGGAACTATTGCCTAGACATAGGGATAGAACACTTGATTGTCTTAAGCTTCCGTTCGTAATACAGAATTAATTATTAGCGATGCAAGCCATTGTGGTCTAGTAGTTGAGGATAGGCTTCTTTCACCGAGACATCGGGTTCTAAGTAATTTAGAAAGTGACATTGACATTTAATAAAGAAGAAGAATTCTTATATGCATGAGACTGATTAGGTGAAATCTAAACCGCAACAACATTATCATCGCATATTATCAACTTCATTCATTCATTCCAGTGTTTAACCTCAATTGATCAATTTGCATTTATATATACTTTTGTTGCATTTGCATTTGAAAACTAATAAAATATCTTTTCCGTCTTAATTAGTTAAGTAATTACACAATTGTTTAGTGTCGTAAGTTTCTTGGGAAACGATACTTGTTCTTACCATTTTATATTACTTGATACGATTCGGTACACTTGCCAAGGTCTTAACACCTGCACATTGGCCCTTCTGCACATGAATTGTCGAGTGGTACTCAAGCACCCATGGCATAGGGGCGCCCAAGCCCCAAAATTTGGTTCTGCACCTAATTTTTGTTTTTTGGTTCTGAGCTTTTCCTTGCTTTGCACTCTTTCACACACTTTTTTTAATGTGTTTTTAAACCTTTTTGTGTTGTTGTACCTTTAGGAGGCTTAATTATAAACCTTCCCTCTATGTTTATGTACTTTTGTGATTGTGGTTATTGAATGTGTTTTTGTGATGTGTGTCTCAATTTGATCATCTTAGAGTGTTTAAGTCTGTTTTATATTGGTTTAGATGTGTGTAGTTGCTTGTTAGAGTGATTGGTGTATTTTGATGTGTTTTTTTATTGGCTTAGTGTGCTTTGGTGTGAGTAAGTATACTTTAGTGTGTTTTCAAGTGCTTAAATTTGTTTCGACATGTTATGGTATGTTTTAGGATGTTTTGGTGTGATCTTAAATGCTTAAATATGATTTGAATGCATAAGTGCAGTTTTGAGTTTTAGACTAAACAGCTTTGGAAATGTGCATTCAATTGACAATTCATTCATTCAATTTCATTCCTTATGGTTTAGACAAGTTTCTATAATGAAAACATAATATTCTGGATTGATTTAAATGTAAATGAGGGTTAGATACTGATAACGGTTAATTTTAATGTTATCTGTGATGCAATTCTGATACTAAATCAACTCTCTTTGATTGTGAAGCTTGCTTAAACTCTTGTTTTTAGTTGAATTTTGTGAATAAGTTAGTCAAGGTTATACTTAATGATTTTTATCACTAATTCCCTCAATTTTCTAGTTTATTGGTACATTTTGGAAGAAGAGTAAAGTATCAAGGAGTTGGAACCCAGGAAGAATAGTAAAAGTACCAGAAAAGAAGGCTATAGTTGGCGCAAGGACATCTGGTTGCCCTTTGATAATGGTTGAAAATACCATTATCTGTGATATAATTTTCATACTAAATGCACCCTTTTTGACTTAGAAACTTGCTTTAACTCATGTTTTTGCTTTAGTTTTGTGAATAAGAGAGTTGAGGTTATACTTGATGATTTTATCACTAAATTCCCTTGATTTTCTAGGCTATTGGAATTATTTGAAAGAAGAGTTAAAGTACCAATTAGTTATAATGCAGAAAAGTCAACCAGAGTGCAGAAAAGTCAACCAGAATGCATAAAAGTCAACCAGAGTGAAGAAAAGTCCACCAGGGTGCATAATTTAGTGTTGTTTCACACCTGGGCGCCCTTCTAGGGGCGCTGAGCGCCAGATTGAGCGTTGTTTTGTGCCTGGGCGCCCTTTCAGGGGCGCTGAGTGCCAAGTTCGTGGTCTTGGGCCTGTTTTCTGTTATTTTTATGTTATATTTAAGGACTTGGACGTCCTAGGGATTGCATCTTTTGATGGCTTGAGCACAGAAACACACTTTTCACCCCTTGGGGGTAGATTTTGGGGATGTGACAGCTCTCCTGTTCCTTGTGGGTAGATTTTGGGATGAGACAACTCTCCTCTTCTCTTTCTATGGTTTTTCTATCTCTTTCATTCTTTCATTGTTCATCTAGTTTCTCCATGATGATGTGGAACTAAAACTCTATTTGTTGTTGGGGATGATGTTGATAACGGTTGAAAAACCGTTATTTTTATACTTAATTTTGACCTTAAAAACAACCTGTATGACTTAGAAACAAGCTTGAAATCATGCTTTTGCTTAAGTTTTGGAAATAAGAGAGTTGGATGGGTTTTATGCTTGATTTTCCTTGTTTTGACAGGAATTAAGATGAATTGGATGAAAGAAGTTGAAGAAGCAAGGAGTTGGACTCAGGAAAGGAAGGAAAGGTGCACAAAAGAAGAATCGTTGCCATCTCTCAGTGTCATTTACACCGCTGAGCGCCAACCTGGCTTGATGAGTACAATGTCTCACGCTTAAGCGCTACCGCTGAGGGCCAATTCAAGTATCACACCTACCGCTGAGCGCTAGACTGTGCTGTTGAATACACTGTTTCGCGCTTGAGCGTCAACCCTGAGGGTCATTCTGAGTGCCGCACTTACCGCTGAGCGCCAAAATTGCCGCTGAGCGCTGTTTAATTGGGCTTCGGCCAATTTTATGTATTTTTAATAAACTATATAAGGGTTTTAGTCGATCTAGGGTTGATATCTTTGGACAGAAAGAGGCGAAATCACTCTCCTTTCACCCCTTGGAGGCGGATTTTGGATGCGGAAGCTCCTTTCCTCAAATTCTAGGGTTCTATCTTTCATTCTTTTCATTATTTTCATATAGTTTCACCATGTCTATGGTGAACTAAACCTCCATTGTTGTTGGGGAAACGATGCAATCCTTTGAAACTCTCATGTATTGAATTGATTCTTAATTATATATGCTTTACTTCATTAATTGTTAGGGTTTTTCCTCTATACTCTATGCATGATTTGTTTAACTCATTCAATTGCATGATTATTGATTTTGTCGATATGGACCCATACGGGGAAATCTAGAACTGGGGAAATTCTCCCGAAAGAAATATTACCTAGACATAGGAATAGGAGGATCAGTTGTCTTTAAGCTACTGTGCAAATATAATGCATGATTAATTGCTAGGGAAACAAGACATTGTGAACTAGTGATTATGATTAGGCTTTCTTCACCGAGACATCGGGTCTAAGGTAAATTAGAAAGTGACATTAACATTAATGAAGAAAGATGAATTCATGAATACATGAGAGTGGATAGGATAAGTCGGAAACCCCAACAAAATCATCATTCCATATTTTACATCAATCACTTTTGCATCTTTCAATCCAATTGATCAAAACTTGCATTCATGTTTATTTTTCTCAATTCAACCACAATGATTTTGTTTACAAGTCTCATTTAATCATGAAATCACATAACTGTCTAGGTCGTGAGTCCTTTGGGAAACGATACTTGGTCTTACCATTTATTATTACTTGATACGATTCGATACACTTGCCGAAGTGTTAACAGATGTAACCTTTGTAAACTCTGATGTATTGAATTGATTCTTGATATTATATGCTTCTTTCATTAATAGTTAGGATAATTCTTCTATGCGTAAGTCTTGCTTTGTTTAGCATGATGTATGATTTGCATGAGTACCGGAAGGTAGATTACAATTCATGACCTGGAGAATTATTCCTAGAAGCAGTATTGCTCAAGAATGGGGGTATGAGTTCTGGTTGTCTTAAGCTTTTGTTCTTCAGAATTAATTATTAGGAATGCTAGGAATTGTATGAACTAATAGTTAAGGATATGCTTTCTTCACCGAGGAATCGGGTTTTAAGTATTTTAGAGAGTGACATTGACATTAATGAAGAAGTAGAATTCATATATACATGAGAGTAAATTTGGTGAAATCTAAACCCCAACAACATATTCATCTCATATTTTCAACTTCATCCATCCATTCTAGTGTTTAGCCTCAATTGATCAAATTTCATTCATGTTTATTTTTATTGCATTTGCATTGAAAACCCCAAAAATTGTTCTTCTTAAGTCACATAATTGTTTAGTGTCGTGAGTCCTTTGGGATATGATACTTGGTCTTACCATTTTATATTACTTGATACGATTCGGTACACTTGCCGTAGTCTTAACAAGTTTTTGGAGCCGTTGTCGAGGACTTGTGGTATAACTATTCTATTTGTGTGATTCTTAACCGATTAGACTTTATCTTTAATTTTATTTTTTTATCTTTTTACCTTTTTATCTTTTTATCTTTTATTTTTTTATCTTTTTATCTTTTTGTCTTTTTATCTTTTTATCTTTTTATCTTCTTATCTTTTTATCTTTTTTATCTTTTTATTTTTCTTTTATATCTTTTACTACTAATTGGGTGCTCTAATGCAATGTTCTTTAGTGTTTGCAGGATAAAATTCAAAAATTTGTACTAGGAGCACAAGAGAAGAAGGTTGAAGAAGGTCGTAGGGCTCGCTTGGGCGCCCTATTAAGGGCGCAGAGCGCTAGTCTTCAAGTGCCATGTTCACCAAGACTTTGTGCATGAAGTGGTTAAAGATATCAAAGAGAATGGAGTTATTGAGAATGAGGCTCCTTATTCAAGGAGGGTAAAAATGGTGAACATGAAGATGATGCAGATAAGTTGGTGTGATGAAAGCAAAAGGAACACCAACATCATAGATGCGAATTATGCTTAATGGTGTCAGGCTCGTGACGTTAAACTAGCGCTTATTGGGAGGCAACCCAATTTCTGTTTTTTCTTTTTAAATTGATTATTTGTGTGGTTTGGATTTGATTTTGTGTTGCAGTAATGACAGCATCTACTGATGGATGCTGGACAACATCTACTGAGGGATGCTAGGAGGACTCAGATGACAACATCTACTGATGGGTGTTGCTATGATGAGGTGATGAATGATAGCGTCTACTGATGGATGCTACTGAAGGCATCTACTAATGGATGCTGATGAAAATGAGAAAGATCAGCATTTATTGATGGATGCTGATTAGAAAGACTAGACATCTACTGATGGATGTTACTGAGAGCATCTACTGATGGATGCTGATGTGAAGATTTGTATCTACTAATGGATGCTGGAAGATTCAGATGAAAGCATCTACTGATGGATGCTACTGGATCAAGATTTTTATGTTTTTGTTTTATTTTTATTGCTTATTTGAATTTTTTTTATTTTGCTTTTATGTTAGCTTGCTTATGTACTTAGTTTAATGAATTGTGCTGCAATGGTTGGGTATGATGTGATAAACTGTTTGTGATGAGTAGTATTCTTATGTTTGCTCTATTGTTCTATGATGCATGTTGAGTTAATGATTGGTGAGGCTTTTAAGCATAAATGGTGGTTGCTCATAGTTGTTTTAAAAAAAATAGATGCATGGTTTCAATTGTGATTAATATGCTAGGAGGAATGTTTATCAAATTATGGAACTTGAGTTAACTGGTGACAGGTTGGACTCTAGAGTTTGATTGATTGAATGCTATTGCTTTGGAAGCATGATTGATTTTGCCAAATTTTCTATGATTGAACAATTGACTTGCTTGTTACATATGATCAAGGCCATGTTTTCTTCTCCCTTAGACCCAATGCCAATAGGTGAACCCAACAAAGAACAATGTTTCTCTTTACCCTTTGAACCTTGAGCTTAAAGTTGAAAGTGGAAAAACCCTTTTTGAAATCCATACCTTGAGTTAAGTAGAGTATGTTTTTGTGGTAATAGAGAATGGTTCAAGTTTGGGGTGGTGAGAAATCGAAAAGAACTTTGTGAAATTCATTAAAGAGCATTGGGTAAAAGAAAGAGCAAAAGAAAAAAAAAAGAAAAGAAATAAAAGAAAGGTTAAGTTTAATGAAAGGGAAGTTGGGAATAAGTTCAAGATTGGTTTCTCACATAAAAGAAGAAAAAGAGTTGATTGTTAATGTGAATAAATGAATTGTGCACTCTCTTAACTCAAGAACTTTGTTGTCTAGAAAAACCAATTTTCTTCTTAGCCCGACCTCAATACAACCCTTGAAAAGTCCTTGTGATAATAACTTGCATGTAAGTGTGTTTGATATGTGGTTAAATGAAAGGCAAAGGTGATTCATGTGACATTGTGATGGTAGAGTGTAAGAGTATCACCTCACTATACACCTTTGAGTTTGAGTGAAACACTTTTGAATTCTTGAGTGAAACACTTTTGAGTGCTTGAGTGAAACACTATCTTTGGTGAGGAATAATTCCATGCATATTGATGACAAATTTCTGAACACCGAAAACGGTGCCAAAAACTTGTAACCTCGGCAAGTTTGACCAAATCGTATCAAGTAATAAACTTGGTAAGTGTTGAGAGGGTCGCACCTCACACAAAATTTGATTGCAAAATTAATGCAATATAAACTAGGAAGTGACTCCTAGGTCGTCTCTCAAGGACCAAATGTGGGTTCAGTCTCAGATCAAACACGAAGTGAGGGGGGTTGTGAAAGTTTTGTTTTTGATGCTAAAAAATTAAAACGAACTGGAATTTAAATAAAACCGAAGTAAAAATGGCGAAGTAATGCAGAGGTATAACACCCAATCCCAATTCATCATATTGAGCCTTAATTACATCCTCAGAACATGAATCAATTTCAAATTCAAAAACAATGTCAACCACAGACTCAGATTCATGTTCAATGCATGGAGAATAAACATTCTGATGTGATAGCACAAAGTGGTTCTCATCATGCACAGAGGGAAAATTAAAAGCATGCTCATCATCAACATACCCCTCAACAGTATAATCATCAATATAATCAAATTGAGGTATGTTTACCTCCACTTCCTTGAAGGTTGCTATAGAGTTGGAAGATGAAGGTGGTCTACCTGGTTCAGAACTACTGCTTATTCTTGCCTGGTCCTCAAGATTTTCATCAGTCTCCTCAGGTGCAAGAGTGTGGACATCTGAAGGTGGGAAAGTAGGTTGCACAGTAGTAAGCTCATAACTCTGCTCCTCCTCTCCTATGTCGATGACACTAACATCTTGAAACTGTTCCTCATTAAGTTTTGTGGCCATCTCCCCCATCTGATCAGTCAAATTCTTAATTGATGTTCGGGTCTCTTGCATGAACTACATGTTCTCTTTCTGAAACTGAATGCTCTGCATGGTCATCTGCCTCAATAACTCTTTCAATGTAGGCTTAGAAGTAGAAGGTTTAGGAGCTATTTGGGCAGTAGCATCATATTGCTGACTCTCGTATTGTTGGATTGGTGGAGACATAAAAGCATTCTGAGATGGTGCTTCTTGATATTGATATTGTTGTGAAGTACCACACCATCCCATGTTAAAGTCATTCCACTCCGGATCGTTGATGTATCCATTTTGCACATGGGAGAATTTGCTCATAAATTTCTGCTCGAGATCTTCCCATCTGGTAATGGATCCTGGAGGAAGACGATCTTTCCAATCCTTTGGTGCTCCTTCTAATGAGTGTGGGAATGCCTTTAAGAAAAGTTGTTCATTCGGGACATTTGGAGGCTTCATAAAACAACACATTTGATAGAATCTCTCCAAATGTTCATGTGGGCATTCATCTGCAAAACCATGAAACTTGGGCAACAAATTGATCAGTCCAGTGCTGAGAACGCAATGAACATCATCCTCAATAAGTGAGACCGGCTCACGAGGAGCACTTTCAGGAAATCGAGGATGAGCCATATAGTTCTCGNTTTAAGAAAAGTTGTTCATTCGGGACATTTGGAGGCTTCATAAAACAACACATTTGATAGAATCTCTCCAAATGTTCATGTGGGCATTCATCTGCAAAACCATGTAACTTGGGCAACAAATTGATCAGTCCAGTGCTGAGAACGCAATGAACATCATCCTCAATAAGTGAGACCGGCTCACGAGGAGCACTTTCAGGAAATCGAGGATGAGCCATATAGTTCTCGACATAGAAATCAGCAGAATTATAATCAGAGTAATATGCAAAATAAGAGTCATAGCTAGAGGCATCGGCAGAATAAGCAGTATTTACAAAATCAAAATAGGTAGACATGGAAAATAAAAATACTAAAATTTACGAAACGACTAAAACACAAGACATTTTTTTTTAAATTAACAGACAAAACACATTCGACATGCATACAGAAAACAAAACATCACATCACAACACAAGACAAAACATTTAACACAACAAATATTAACAAAACAAAAGATCTAAAACCCAAACCGTCATTTGGTCCCCGACAATGGCGCCATTTTGTTGAGAACGTCGCACCTCACACAAAATTTGATTACAAAATTAATGCAGTATAAACTAGGAAGTGACTCCTAGGACGTCTCTCAAGGATCAAATGTGGGTTCAGTCTCAGATCAAACACAAAGTGGTGGGGGGTTGTGAAAGTTTTGTTTTTGATGCGGAAAAATTAAAACGAAGTGGAATTTAAATAAAACCGAATTAAAAATGGCGAAGTAAATTTCAAAATAGTTAAACTGAAATTCAAACAGTGAAAATGAAATTGGTACAGTAAAAGCGAAACTACAACAACATGAAATAGTAAAAACAATTTGGAACGGTAAAAACGAAAATATAGTAATACAGAAAATACAGAAAACGAAAATACAGTAAACAATAAAAACAGAGAACAACAAATTTTAAATATGAAAACAGAATCAACATTACGGCAGCAAAATTTAGAGAACAAAATTACAGCGAATGATTAAAAATGAAATCATCAACAACACAGTGGAAGCAACAGTATGAATTAAACTGTAGACAAACAACAACAAAAATTAAATTGCAGCAAAAATTAAATTACAGCAACAAAATAAAAACAGTAAACAGTTCTGGAATTTAACAACATGAAACCAACTTTGAATTGCATTTAAATTGTACAAGAATTTAATACAGCAAACAAGAAAATAAAATTAGAACGTCCACACCATTTTGCTTCAACCGTAGCCCTCCATTCTCAGTCACAAGCTTCTACTGTTCCAGAACCTCCTCACGGTCCACTGTCCAGCTCTCTACAGTCTCACCTCACGGCCCTCTACTCCCTGGCTGGGATGTCACTACTCTTGCTCTCTCTACATTACACTACCTACACTACACTACTCCTACTGCCTGGAACGTAATTGGGAACGTAAACTACTCTGCTGGAAACTGGCATCCTTTATTGCCAAAACTCAAACCATACTGTGTACCCCTCCTTCATTCCATGTCATGTGCTTTCTCAAAGAAAGAAGAAATAAAATTGTCTTTTTCCAGACAGCTTTTCCGTTTGTGTTAGTACTCCCTAGCACCTTTGTTTTTTTCTTCATCATGCTAAACGTAAACAAAGGTGGGCCCTCCATTGTGTTGTTCCGTGTGTTTTTTCTGCCTCCCCTCGGATGTTGCCAAATTCCTTTGAACAACCGTGCGGTGCCCCACACTCCAAGATGTGGCGTTTCCTTCACACGTCCGTTAGCCTCCCCATGCTTCCTGCTGCTGGACTTGTTCTTCTTTGTTGATTGTGCAGGACGTGAAAGGCCTTTCCAAGCTGCGGTCCGTTTGTAGCTGTGTGCTTGTGGACGAGCATACCCTTGAAGATTCATTCTATGGGGGGGGGGGGACTGCACCTCCTAACGTTGTTGACTGCAGGTGCACTAATCCAAGACCTTCTTTTTGAAGTGCTATCTCTCTGTACCTCCGTTCCAGCAAGTTCCATGTGGGCCTCTCATACCTCCCATGTCGTGCGGGCCCATAGCAGCTACCAGGCCGTGCGTGATAGCACTTCTAAACTACTGGACCAAGCTTGTCTTTTTCAGACATGCACGCCCGCTACTTAATGTGTGCTGCGTCTCCAGCGTTCTCTGTCGCGTGTTTGTTCCTTCACTCAACATAATCACCGCTCTTTATTGGAAGAAAGGAAGAGAAGCTTCTCATCCCTGCTACTTCACAAAATGAATGTCGTGTGTAATGCTATCTTCCAAAACCGTGAGCTGCACTTGCACGTGGTCCCCTCCATTTTGCTTCACGGCTTACTACATTCTCCTAAGCCAAAGAAACATTCTCCAATCCTAGGTGGCGCGGTTCCCACTTTGATTCCATCCAAAACATGTGATGCTTGCTGCCAAAATGAATGTGTCGTGACACCACTTTCACTAACTCAATAAAATTCACCTTAGCATTTTGCAATCCCATGTGAACGTGTGCTTTGTTGGATGCCACTTATTGGGATGTGATCAAATTCCTTACTCCGTGCAGACCAAATTAATTACTTAGTCCACATTCAACTTTCAGCCGTGCATACCACATTTCCAACGTACCCTTGGTGCTTATCAAAATGAATTGTCCATGGGCCCATGAATGAATAATTGAATGAGTGGAGTTGTTGCTGCCTTTCCTATTCAGTATATGAAATCGCAGCCAAGAAGCCCAATAGAAAAATTAAACTCCTTCCTCCAAGGGATCAGCACATCTTTCTCTAAAACTAAATGAATGGAGCGTAGCTTCTTCCAAAAAAATAACACAGTTGCAAATAAATTTTCTTCCAAAATGTCCTAAAATATTTTCAAAATTTTCCCTCAGAGAATTCAAATTAATTAAAATAAGAATTTCTCATCGAATTAAGCATAATTAAGAAAAATGGGAAAATACTAGACAATTAACCACAATTCCCCAATTATCTAGTACAATAAACTAAGTGAAGTGAGGAAAATATTGACTCATCAAAATAGACCACACTTAGTCTTTTGCACTCCTGGGCAAAATCAAGACGCAAATGAGGGAATAGTTCAAGGACATCAAAGGAGTTACACAAATGCAGCATACAGAAAACAAAGACTCACCAGAAAATAAACAGAATTATATAGTCCTCAAGAAATCTGGACAGAGAAAAGATGTAGACCATATCCAACACAGACATCACAGAAAGTAGATAAGATACTCACAAAAATCATTCAAGCAATTCAAAAAATGGTAAAATAATTAAGCACAATTAAGTAAAATGGAAAAGATTGGAACAATTAAAGCACCATTCCCCAAGTAATTCGAGTATTAATAAACTAAACTGAAGTGAGGAAAATATTAAACTCATCAGTAAGGCCAGTATCGATCTCCCAAAGGACTCACGACCTAGTTGTTATATGACTTCTTGATATTAAGACTTGTGAAATAAAAAAATTCTTTGAGGTTTCAAATGCAAAAGACAAAAGTAAACTGTATGCATGAGTTGTGATCAATGGAAAGAAGAACACAAACACTTGGAACGAATTATCTGGATGAGATGTGTTGGGGTAATCAATTTCATATTATCCACTCTCATATATTTAGGAATTCATCATTCTTTTAATCAATGTTTTAATGCCACTCTCTAATTACCTTAAACCCGATGTCTCGGCGAAGAAAGCCAATCATAATCACTAGTTTAAATGTCTTGTTCCAATAGCAATTAATCATGCATTATAGTGAACAGAAGCTAACGGCAACCAACAATCATATTCCTATGTCTAAGGTTTATACTACTGTTGGGGGGTGGGGGGGGGGGGGGGGGGGGGGGGGGGGGGGGGGGGGGGGGGGGGGGGGGGGGGGGGGGGGGGGGGGGGGGGGGGGGGGGGGGGGGGGGGGGGGGGGGGGGGGGGGGGGGGGGGGTGGGGGGGGGGGGGGGGGCGGGGGGGGGGGGGGGGGGGGGGGGGGGGGGGGGGGGGGGGGGGGGGGGGGGGGGGGGGGGGGGGGGGGGGGGGGGGGGGGGGGGGGGGGGGGGGGGGGGGGGGGGGGGGGGGGGGGGGGGGGGGGGGGGGGGGGGGGGGGGGGGGGGGGGGGGGGGGGGGGGGGGGGGGGGGGGGGGGGGGGGGGGGGGAGGGGGGGGGGGGGGGGGTGGGGAGAGTTTCCCCATATCTAGATTTACCGTATTGTGTCCATATCATAAAACAATAATCATGACATCAAATGAGTTAAACAATGCATGCTTGAGCAAAGAAGAAAAACCCTAACTAAAGATGAAAGAAAGCATGTATCATAAAAATGATGTTTAAACACAAAATTCCTATATGATCGCTTCAAAAGATTTCTGATTTCACAACAACAAATCCAAGTTTCGTTCACCAATTTACATGGTGAACTAGATGAATAATATGACAAGAATGGAGAGATAGAAAAACCCTAGAAAGAGAAGAGGTTAACCGTCACCATCTCCAATTCTACCCTCAAGGGGTGAAAAGTGTGTTTTGCGTCTTCTCCAGCCAAAGATACAAACCCTAGGACGTCCTAAAGCTTATTACTATTCTAAAAAATACAAAAAATAGCGCCCAAGCCCATTAAAAGTAACAGAAAACCGGTCCAAGCCCATTTAGAATTGGGCACTCAGCGGTATTTTTTTTAACGTTGAGCGGTACTAGCGCATGATCCATTTTGGCCCCCCAGATGTGGTTTTACCCTCAACGGTGATTTCGGCACCTAAAACTACAGACCACAGCATAAAATTACCGACTCAGCGCCGCTCTCGGTCGAAACTTTTTCTACATTCTGGTTGGACTTTCAGCATTCTGGTTGACTGGTTGACTTTTTTGGTTGACTGGTTGACTTTTCTGGTTTTGGTTGACTTTCACCATTCCAAACATTCGGTATGGTTACTTCAAAGGATATAAACACCTAGTGCTCTCTTTGTGGGGCTAAAATCATGCATTTGGCTCAAAAAGGGTACCACACAAATGGACCTTGATCATATGATGCAAAAAAGCATTGTTCAATCATAGGAAACCGGGCAAATCATTAATGCTTTCAAAGTAAAGCATTCAATCACAACAACTTTGGAGCTCAAAGCCTCAACATATAAGCTCATTCACATTCCAATATACACATCCTGCTTAGTATATACTCACAATCACAAAATCTGCATTTGTTCAACAAAGCGTTGGTGAACCATCTGTATAAGCATATGGAATGTGCAAAATCTCAACATCAATTCAACATCAAAGCATCATCAAGCAGATATTATCAAACAACAATCATAGCAACCTAATACAGACAAAGTTTCCAAATTGAGTACATCAAACCTATTCTAAAAAACAGAAGCAAATAAGTTCAATAATATAAACAAACAAAGCATTTAAAATAAATTCCGGCTCTAGTGCTGAGACATCCATCAGTAAATGCTATCTCAGCTCCTCATCAGTCTGTGCTGTCATCTGCATCCTCCTCCTCTTCCTCATCTTCTGCATCCTCCAAGGCATCATCATCACCATCATCTTCATCCTTCTCCATGGCTGAAGCTTCAACTACTCCAGAGCTCTACCGCCTTGGGCCTGCTCCTCTGGCCAAGCTACCACATTATGGAACTATCCAATCCCATCTGTGTGCTGGGGTGTATCATACATTCTGATGGAATCCTACTTGGAGTAGTCTTTCCTTTTGTATTTTACTTTTAGCCTAGCTCTTAAGGAGTATGGGTTACTATAATACCCAATTTCCTCTTTGTATGGGACTTTGAGTGAATGAGAAGTTATTTCTGAAAAATCAGAATTAATTCTCTCTTGAAAGTCATAGGCTAGAGAGTCCAAAGACTTCCTAGCCACCTTCCAAGCACACTCTCATTTTTTCATTTCTCTAAACTTCACGGTGCTTACTCATTCCTCCAGCCACCTCTCTTCGCGCCACCCTCGCATGCGTCAGCGTTTTTTCAATTACTTGCTTCAGCCACGCGTGCATCCCTGTTCCACATTCATTTGCTTTGCTTCTCACAAATCAGACACGCACAGCCACATTCTCTCTTTCGTTTCTCCATCTCCCACAGAACCTCATTCGTTCTTTCCACTCGAGAGTTTCCTCGTCGCAGCCATTCTTCATCACAAATCCATCTCTTATCCTCCCGTAAGTATCAGGATTCACAAGTTTCTTCATCTTTCTGGTTGTTTTTCTTATTCCAAGTGTCACAAAATCATCGGCCAACATTTGCTCTAGGTTCTTCATCCTTCATTCATTTCTCTGATTTTAGCCGATTAAAATTACTTTTGATTGCCCTTCCAAACCTTTTCCACCGTTCAATCTTCATTTGAACCGATTAATCGCGTTCAGATTGGGTTCCTTCCATTTCTAGGCGTTTCTATCAAGTTTAAACCCTCTGTTTTTGTCATTTTCCGCTGGTATTTTTCGTCGAGAAGCTTCGAGGGGTCCGGTTTGTGTTTCGCGCAGCGCTTCCATCGACCTCTCCTCGGGCGTTTGTCCATCAAGTGGTATTCAGAGCAAGGTTCGAGCACGCGTCAACAGATAAGTTGTTCTATCTGTCCTGAATGTTTTTTCTCATTTGCTTTGCGTTTGTTTATTTTTTGGTTTGTTCTTGTTTGTGATTCATTTTTTCTCTGATCAGAATGTTGATGCAAGTCTTATGTTGAATCTGGTCTGTGATATCTTGATTTCGGTTTCTGTTTAGGGTTTCGTTGCGCCTATCTTTTGCGTTTTCTTCATTTACGTGGTTGTTCATTCATCTTATTTTGTCTCGGTTTTTGCTTTTGATTCTGAGCAATTTGTGCCTGCTCTTTTGCCAAATTAAAAATCTCCGAATAAATGTATTATTATTATATGTAAACCAACAAAGATTAATTTTTTCTATTAGATCACACAAATATTTAAAATAACATAAAATTTTCCAATTAAAAAATTATATTACGTAATTTCTTATTGGTAACCTTAACGGTTTTGAAGTTAAATTTTAATATAAAAATATTACGTAATCTGAAAACTTATAAGGGAATAAATTTAAAAATAAAAATAAAAATCTGTTTTAGACAAATGATAATAAACTATTTTTAATATATATTAAAATATAATATAGTTAATTTTAAAAATATATACTAATCTTAATTAACTTAAATATTAAAATATTAATTTTTCATCTATTTTCGTCCTTCTCATCCAAACTTATCCATAGACCAACTAAATTATTTGAGATAACTTATTTAGAAATTAATAAATAAGAAAAAATATTATTATATAGTATACGTGTCTATATATATGTGGGTGGGTGTGTGAGTGTGTGTATATATATATATATATATATATATATATATATATATTATTTAATAGTGAGGTAATTATTTAAATTACATTATACTATATTTAAAAAAAATATTTTTATGAACACATGTCAACGAAATTTAAAGCGTTTAATAAATTAAAGTCGACTCCTTAAAGTTTATCCAATAATTTGATTGAGATAAAATAGAATTCATTAAAAGTTAGACGATAGAGTATAGTGAAAAAATCAAAATAAAAGTACATTAAAAACAGTTATTTAATATATTTTTTTTATCGTATCACTTTCATGAGATTACTGTAGCGTTTACCAGAAATAAATAATTCTTTACCATTCTTAACTGATAAAATTCCACCAATAAGAAACATACATGACTTCTTTATACTTTAAAGACAAACAAGCTCTTTAAAATGTAAATCTCACGAGCACGCTCCACTGATTATTAGTCCATCTAAAATAGGTAGCATATTCATGTACTTCATGTATTTTATGTATGATCCATGTATACTTAGAGACTTTAGACAGGTTTTGCTGGTTCTCCTCATCAGTAACAGTCACCTGGATTTCTTTTGCAGTCTCGATGTTTACTTCTCTCACAACCTCCTCTTGCATACCTTGTTTCCCTACCGATATTTTTTTAGCTGAACCTTTATTAGCAGGTTGAATTGGTGTCGTAATACTATTTACATATGTTGAACTCTCTCGAATACTTAGGTTTTGTTCACTTGAATGTATTTGGGGAGAGTTGTTGAGTGGATTTAAGATGATTTGAAGGTAAATCTTTTTGTTGTTTATTTGAGTGAACTTGGAAAATGAGAGTGGATTTGGAAGTAAATTTTTTTAATCTGTCACGTCAATCAAATCTACACTAATTATCACAAACTTTACTTTCAAATTCACTCTCACTTACCTTCAAATCCACTCAAATAAAGAACAAAAAAATTTACTTTCAAATCCTCTCAAATCCCCTCAATCACTCTCCTCTAAATCTATTCAAGTGAACAAGACCTTAAAGATGACCCAGTGACAATGAAGACACAAAATGTTATTGGTGTACTCTTTATCCCCCCAACCTGAGAGCCTCTTGAAGAGATGTTGATAACAGACATTTCATTACCTTTTGTACAAAAGGAATTGATTACCGAACGGTGAAAAGATGAACGAAAAATGGTGAAATTTATAGGACCACCTAACCTCTATTTATAGAAATTCTCGAGGACACATGACACTTTTATAACCGTGAGATCTGACACCATCCAATGGAAAAGGGCGATGTGATGTTTCGCATTTGGCGTCAGACCTGATAGCAAACATATAAGGTGACATTACCGTCTATCGCCAACGATCAAATCTTTGACCCAACGATCACAATTTTAAACATAAATCGAACGAACACAACAATTAATGAGACATCGACACGATTCGCAAAGCAACCCAATCTTTCATCTCCAGTAATAGTATAAACAAATCCTCTTTGTTTGTTGACTTAAGTCCAAGCTAAGTCTTAAGAAGTTTGAATATTATATATCGACATGTAAATATTAATCAAATTACATCGACCGTACGTTCAAATTGAGATAAAACCAATTAATGCAAATTAGATCCAGTTAATCATCTAATTAAGTTAAATATGTTAGTAATCAGGTTTAACATAATTGGACTATAATTAATCTAAATCTTATAAAAAAATTCATAAAAAAAATTATAAATACATATTAAATATATAATTTTTAAGACTCTTATAACAAATTCATTACAACATTATTTATTAAACCGCTCTAATATCAAAGTAATTTAAATATCAAGATTTCTTTAAGAGATATTCAATGAATTGGATATATCCGAGAACAAAGAGAAAAAACACTGGACGTTACTTTATCCACCTGAAACATTTAGGTTTATTATTAAGTGGGAAGGGTAATTAAGGAGGAGGCTTTCCCAGATAAACTCACGTGTTCTCATCTACCCCATCCAGAGGGGAGACAAATATCGGAAGCAAAGGTTTGGTAGGAAAAACCATTTATACCATCTTCAATTTTTACTTTAATTAAGTTTCCCATATGCAAGTTTTGTTTTAACAAGCGAAGTCTTACAAAATTAATCTTTTTAATTTTTCATAACTTAAATTCGTAGTTTGAACATATATTATTTAAATTAAAAATAATTTATAATTTTAAGATCTATTGAGAAAAGTGTTGCAGTGATTTAGTGAGAGGACAAGATAGTAAGTCCACACTCTCTTTCCATCCAAGGCTCTTGTTATAAACCGCAGCAACACTCTTCTCTTCTCAAAACGCCAAGGGAAACAAACATAGCCACCGCTTCTGTCTCTCTCTCTCTCTGTCTCTCTCTTTCTCTCTCTCCGTGTTCAGATTCTCTCTTCCGCTCTGCGTTGGAATTGGGTCTCTCTCGTCGTTGTTGGTGTTCTGAGTGATGGGTATGCCCTGCCGCTGTTCCCACACCTCGCACATCACCGAAATCATCATCACCAGCTTCTTCCGCCATAAGTCTTAGATCCTCACCTCAATTATTTATAACTCCCTTAGTCACCTTCTTTCATGGCACCTTGAGATCCAACTTGGAGTAACCAACGCTTCCTCACATGGCGGCTGGAAGGGCTTTTTCCGACATCACTGCCTTCCTTCGCAACCAAACAGCTCTTCCCACTTCCCAACCTCTCGATTCTCTCTTCCTCTCTTCTTCCACTGCTCCTTTTCTCGGTCAGTCATAATTATTTATCACCCTCTCCCTCCTTAATTTTCACCACTGATCACGGTTTAACTAATGGGCGCTGTGTTTGACCTTTCTCTATTTGATTCAGGTTCGAGATCCATGATGAGCTTCGAAGGAGAAGGAGGGAAGGGGTGTAACGGTTCCTTCTTCCGCGCGTTTGATATAGACGAGAATGGAGATGAGTGCATGGACGAGTACTTTCATCAGCCTGAGAAGAAGCGCCGTCTCTCTGCCAATCAGGTTCAGTTTCTCGAGAAGAGCTTCGAGGAAGAGAACAAGCTTGAACCCGAGAGAAAAACCAAGTTAGCCAAAGACCTTGGTCTGCAGCCACGACAAGTCGCTATTTGGTTCCAGAACCGTCGTGCTCGCTGGAAGACCAAACAGCTCGAGAAGGACTACGAGATTCTGCATGAGAGCTATGAGAGTCTCAAGGCCAACTACGAAATCCTCCTCAAGGAGAAAGACAAGTTGAAATCTGAGGTAATCAAATCAAAAGTTAAATTTAGATCCAAAATGATTATCTTTCTATCAAAATCGAAGTTTGATCTTCATAACAAATGTTTAACAGAGCTAACACTTAAAGAAACAGCATATATAAGTTCTGTCCATGAATTATAATGTTCGTTTTATTCATGTATTGATACAATCCGGTGACTTTATTTTCTGGGCCGACGAGTTAATCCGTGTAACGTTTTGGTTAAATCAGGTGGCGCACCTGAGCGAGAAGGTGCTTGCAAGAGAGAAAGAAGAGGGGCAGTCGAAGCAGGCCGAAAGTGGAACAAAGAGGTTGCAGGAACAGGATCAGGAACCACCGCAAAGGCCTGTACTTGATTCAGTTTCGGAAGGTGAAGGATCCAAAGTGTCTTGTGTTGTTGGGGGTTGCAAACAGGAAGATATCAGCTCAGCCAGGAGTGACATTTTGGACTCCGACAGCCCGCATTACACGGATGGAGTACACTCGGCGGTGCTAGAGCACGGTGATTCTTCTTATGTGTTTGAGCCTGATCAATCGGACATGTCACAAGATGAAGAAGACAACCTCAGCAAGAGTCTGTACCCTTCCTACCTCTTTCCGAAACTCGAAGATGCGGATTACTCCGACCCAACGGAAAGTTCTTGTAATTTTGGATTCTCGGAGGAAGATCATGCTCTTTGGAACTGGGAGTACTAAGTTTTCTATAATGTTTGTGTGTCTGTGCCGTGTGTAGTGTTTATTTATTTAGTATTTGCAGTTTTAGTGGAGAATTTATAAATGGGAAATAAGTCAGATGAATGACTATAGGTTTATTAGGATAGAGATGGTGGTTTTTGCCGCATTTTGCTACTTGTAATGAAAGTGTTGGTTCCAATGTAATTAAATAATGCGTTCCAGTTGAGAATGTAATTGTGGATTTAGTTTAATGAAGAAATATAAATTGGAAAGATGAAGAAATGAAAAGATAGTTGAATTAGTTCGTAAAGAGAGGCCCATGTATGATTCCTGTTGAGTTGGGTTATGGAGTTCTGGGTCCCTGTTGCTTGGATCGNCAATGTTTGTGTGTCTGTGCCGTGTGTAGTGTTTATTTATTTAGTATTTGCAGTTTTAGTGGAGAATTTATAAATGGGAAATAAGTCAGATGAATGACTATAGGTTTATTAGGATAGAGATGGTGGTTTTTGCCGCATTTTGCTACTTGTAATGAAAGTGTTGGTTCCAATGTAATTAAATAATGCGTTCCAGTTGAGAATGTAATTGTGGATTTAGTTTAATGAAGAAATATAAATTGGAAAGATGAAGAAATGAAAAGATGGTTGAATTAGTTCGTAAAGAGAGGCCCATTTAAGAGTATGAGTATGATTCCTGTTGAGTTGGGTTATGGAGTTCTGGGTCCCTGTTGCTTGGATCGGTAAGGAACTCTGCATTCGAAGTTGACTTGCCTGCACTTGCAATTGTTTCCATTGTGAAAGAAGGATGTCACTTTCGTTACGACTTGGCCAAAAATCTCTGCCTTTCCATTCAACGGGGATCACCGACTTCTCTTCTTCTTTATGTTCTCCACTTTGAAAATTTACTCAAGAATATCTCTCACAACCTTCGCATCTTCTAACATTTCTTCAACCCAACATTTTTATAATTTATTCCTTTTCTCCACTGTTTTCTACCTACTCGGATAAATTAATCATTTATATGTTTTTTCACCACTAATATCTTTTTCTTCTTCTTCTTATTATTTCACCATCCATAAAAATGGAGTGGAGGAAAATTAAAGTTGGTAGGTAAAGAGGATGAGAAATAATTATTGAAGAGCATGGAATAAAATATTATATATATAGATTTATCTCTGGATGTTTTTTCACCAGGAAAGTATATTTTTTTTTCTTAACTTATATCTTTTCTACTTCCCGCTATTTATTTAGACATTGATTTTTTTCATGAATTAATCTCGTCTAAGTTAATAGGTAGACGATTATTTATGCAATATGTTTACCATAAATATTATAATAATGATAATTTGACAACATTTTTTTACAATATTTTAACACCATCTACGTGTCATTCTATGATTGGTCCATGTTAGTGTTTATAATTATTATTATTGATTGTGTAATAATTTTGAACTAATTATATAATGACACGTAAATTGTGTTAAAATATTGTCAAAGTATCATTATCCTAAAGATTATACTCTTTCAAATCAATTGTGAAATTATAAAACAAATAAAGGTTAACAATTGTATCACATATCTATAATATTGTTATGTTCTTGTAAATATAAAATATCAAGTAATCAAAATGAGTTATCACATTGATTAAGTTAACGAGAACTATTTTTATTTAACTAGTTTAGTAAAAATAAATATTTAACTAAATCCAGTATTTTGTTATTATTCTGAATCCAAATCCATCGAAATAATATTATCAAAGTCTATATTAAAATTGAGATATAACTTAGAATTTCGTTATAATTTTATTTTTAAAAAACACTTTCAATTATTAAAGGTGAGAGAGGTATTTAAATACTTAGTAAAAACAATTTTTTGTCACGTTATAAGAATAATAGGCATGTCTATATTCCAAAAGTAAAAACAGATTATTAAAGAATAATAAAACCGTGATTAATTCACATAATACATGTACTTCTAAGTAAGATTTTAATTTCGGATCCAGTGAACATAAATGATTTTTATTTGAAAAAATAGATAGTTATAGTTATAGCAATATTCGTACATACACACTCGTGACATCAATTATGTTTTGATTAGTTAATTATAATGTAAAAAATCATAACTTTAAATGTAATTATCCTTTATGAAACATAAAAAGAAGTAAAATTGAAGATAAGTATTGAATCTGTTGACTATAAAACAAAAAGAAAATAAAAAATACCATAATCCCGATGCAAACATTAAACACCAGTCACATGTATGAGGTGGATTTTTAAAAGAATAGCAAGGTATGGATGATTACGAACCAAAGGAAAATTTAGCGAAAGAAAAAATGGTGCTTACAATAAGGCAAGAACATGTCAGACAATGAAAGAGTAACACTGTCTTAATCTTTTGTCTCTTTTACTGTTCCTCGTTTTTTATTGGGAGTATTTGTAATACTCGAGTAGTAAATATCGATGAAAAAGAATGAAACGCTAGAACAAAACCCTCAAGAAACTAGGTTCTGTGATGAAGATGATGATGATAATGATGTTACATATGATTATTTTGAATACCAAGTCACAGAGGAGAGAAGAGGACGTTAATGGTAGAATAATTGAAATTGGTGGCTGAGAATGGCTGCGATTAGGGTCAACATGTCGTTCACATTCATCTCTGCTGTTAATTACGAATTTAATTTAGTTTAGTTTAATTTAATTGATTAGGATTTGGAAGGAAATTGCGTGAGGAAAGGTCCATGCTTAACGGCGTGTCATGAAAGATCCAATCAGAAGGTGCCACACGCTCCTGCCTTCTAAAAACGCTTTCCTACCAACCGAGTCAACCCCACCACACACCACAAGGGCTTCACCTTGATGCTGCCACGTGTACGGCCACCATGCCACCACCTGCCACGTTTTTTTCTGTCCTCTTCGGTCAAACAAAAAAAATTGGGAAAATCAAGAGGCGCGAGCCAGATTCAAGAGCAACCACACCAAATGCCTTCTGCAAACACCGCACTGGAATCTACACATCATCTGGGCCCCACCCGACGTTGACCTCGATGCCACGTGCCTTTTAATCTGCGATTCTGTATGAACCCTCCACAAAAAAAAATCTATCATGTTTTATTATATAAAATACTACAAACACAAAAGATAAGCATCATTAATACTCTAAACAGTACAGTGTACATAGGCTTCAATCTAGAAACCTTGCTTAATACAAAGATAAAGTGTCCCAATTTAATACATTTTTCTAAGCACTCAAACTCCTCTGTCTGTAACTTTTTTTTTTGTATACATACTTGTCTGTGATTCTTTTAGTGATTATATGTTTTTATTTCATAAATCTAGATTTTTTTCGTTAATTTAATTTCGATAAAATAATGTAATTGTTAGTTTAGTATTTAAATTAGTAATTATCCATACGTTTATAGTTTGAGTGGTATTTGAGCCAAAATGTGATGTTACAAGTTATAAAATGAAAGAAAATGTTATGGAAATGGAGAGAAGATAGTAAAATTATTGTGGTGATTATAATGATTCGGAGTGAGGTGATGAAGAGAGGATGTTGGGTATGGTAGTACGTAGAGTGATTAATTTATTTTGCAAACAGATCCGGTACTGAAAATGATGAATTTAATTGCCACGTTTTAAAAGGGGTTAGATTTATAAAAGGGGTAGATAGATAATTTATAGAAAATTTTGTAGTTTTGCGAAAAATACGAAGGAATCAAAAGAAATGACAAGACGGAGACAGCAGTGGCATCGATTTATGGCGCATTTTTTGTTTTATTTTATGGAATAAAGGGATTGATTGTTGAAGTTGAAATGCGATGAATGCAGAGTTAAAATCTGAGGAAGATTAAGGTGAAATTGTACATAGGGAAAGAAAGTTGTCATATCAAATTTCAGTATTTTAATTTAAATCAGATTATTTTCTTTTCCATTGTGGATGTATTTTCTCATTTTCATACAAGTATTTTTCATGAAAAAATCATGCTTTCAGGGACTCTTAGATAATTATTTATTCGAAAAAAATACACGTATGGTTGGGTTGCTTTCGTTGGACCCATGCTAAGGCTGTTTGCCAGTACTTCATGACAATGTCCTCTTCCGCTCTCAGCACACCAAGCTCTCACTCCTTTCACTCATTTCTTACTTCTTCTAAATTTCTTTACACAACACAACAAAGGAAGTTATATATAAAAAAACAAAATCAATATCAAAATAAAAACCATAACTTTTTTCTATGGGTTAAATATACATTTGTCTTAAATTGTTTTAAAATTTCTATTTCGTTATTAATATAAATTATATCTTTATTTTATTTCTAGTATAGACTATATACATATTTTATTTATATATTTTATGAAAATTACGTAAATTGTTTTTTTCAATAAACATATTTTTTTCGTACCATGAATAGAATTTTCATAATAAATTATAATATATAATTTACGTGTTCTTTATTAAATAAGATATTTTACGTGATTTTTATAATATATAAATATTAAATAAATATATAATTTATATTGAGAATGAAACAAAATATTTTAAAATAATTTAAGAATGTAAACCATGTATTTAATCTTTCTTTTCATTATGAGTTATATTGTTATTAAAAGATTGTGAATGATTTAAAAAATATAAATAAAATCGCTACAGAAAATGCTGTGTATCAAATTAATATATCTTCTTATTTATATATATATATATATATATATA
>NW_025902229.1:29756-44297 GCF_018835915.1 Vigna umbellata
TATATATATATATATGGGTTTACCAACGCACGCCTGTTTTTCAGTTGGTACAATGTGTACCGGGTTTTAGTAGACAAAAATACCCTTATATATCATGAATTCTAAGTTTTAAGGTTAAGAGTATTTTAATAATTTTCATTCTCAAAACTAAAAACAAAAAAGAAACCTCAAATCCTTACTCACCTCTCTCATTACTCTCAACCCTTTCTGTTTCATCTTTTCATCTTTCTCACTCCAATCTTTTCTCTGTCATCCTACTATAGCCCCAATTGAAAAAATCAGAAACACTTGTCGTTAAACAATCTTACAAAAAAATGATTTTATAATGAGTTTTCATCTTATAATTTTTGTCTTATCTAATTTTATCTAATTTTATCCAATTTTCACAAGTATAAAGGAATTGGTAATTGACCTGGAAAATATCAGAAATACTCGCTGTTAAACAATTTCTTACAAAAAATGATTTTATAATGAGTTTTTATTTTATAATTTTTGTCTTATATAATTTTATCTAATTTTCACAAACATAATGACATCAAAGGAATTGGTAATTGGCTGGAAAAAATTAGAAACACTCGTTGTTAAACAATTTCTTACAAAAAAATGACTTTATAATGAATTTTCATTTTATAATTTTTGTCGTATATAATTTTATCTAATTTTCACAATCATAATGACATCCGAAAGAATTGGTAATTGGCTTGGAGGGTTTTTTTAGAGATGATTCAACATATGCAAATGATGAAATTAGAGAGGTTAGTGAATATGGTGAAATTGAAGAGATCTTGAATGAACCTTTGCCTGAAGGTGAATATGTCAATGACTCAACTCTTTACAAAGGCAAATTGTTTAAAGACTTTCTGATTTTTTCAATTGGAGCTACAGTAGAGATGACAGAGAAAAGAGGTTTCAGTGAGAAAGATGAAAGAGAAAGGATTGAGAGGAATGAGAGACCTCAGGAAGGGTTTTGGGGGTTTCTTTTTTTTTTAAAGTTTTGAGAATGAAAATTATTAAAATACCCTTAACCTTAAAACTTAGAATCATGATATTTTTGTCTACTAAAACCCTGTACACATTGCTAAAATTTACCAACTGAAAAACAGGTATAAATAGTTTAACATTGTTAAAAAAAAAGAAGTAAATGTAGTGATTTATTAGATAAATTAAAAAAAAATTTAAATTTGTGAATCTGAATTAAACTTAATTATGATTTTAGTCTTCCAAATTTTTAAGAGATAATTTTAAAATAGTAATGCTAATAATAATATATGGTGTTCCGTGATTCTCTTCTCTTATTTAGTATTCTTAATTTCGAAAATTTCAGTGTTGTTTTGAACATTTTGTGTATCTAGTTATACCATGCTATCTCGTCCCGTCAAAGAAACCTAGGAATGATTTTATAGCCATTATAGGTGGTTTAAAAGAGAGATGAGAAAAAGATAAGAATGGAAGAAAGCATCCAAATTTAAGAGAGTTAAAAGAGAATCTTCCAAGCATCCTGTCCAAAAATGCAGAAAATCTTCTTGGATTGACATATTCATGTGAGTGAGAAAGAAACACACTCTACAAATAAAAAGAAAACAAAGAAAGCAATGGCCATCAATAAGGTCTTGTCTATTTTAGCACCCACCCATTTGGTTTTCTCACTTTATGGCTTATACTATTTCACACCAACAAAGACCATAATTTCACTCATATAAAAAAATGATTTTCTAATATTATTCTGGAGTTAGAAAATATATTCAGTACTAAAAGAAGTATCCTCAAAACAGTACAAAATTCCAAGTTTATGAACTTGGAAATCACAGATCAATAAAAGTATATAATCGCTACAATTAGAAAGCAATGCTAATTAATCTATTTATATCGTAAAGGTAGAAATTTAATAATTATGTTTTCCCGACAAAACGGTAAGTTTTATTCTAAGTAAGCCTTGTGAAAAAAATACTTATATAATTACTTTACTATTGTGGGAATATGATCATGGAAGTTAGACGAATAATTTTGAAAATATTATAGTCGATATTTTACTCGTATCTTTAAAAGTACACTGTTCATTAATCTAAATTTATTTAGTAGAATATCAACCAGTTTTGAAAATGTATAAATTTTTTTGAAGACTTTTTTTTTGTCAGCATAAATTTTGAAGACTTGATCTAGTTTATAATACATTTTTAATTTAATAGTTGCATTGATAAAATTTAATATGAAGAGATAGTAATAGAGTAACATTAGTTAAATGTTGTCATGAAATGACTTGGTTGCTCTTTGTAATTTTTAAAAGTATTAGTAACTCGTTATTACAATAATACACAGTTACATTATCTATATTTTCTATATGCATAGTTTTGAGGAAATATAAAAATATAAAAATATAAAAAAAAAAAGTTAATAGAGAGAAACTGTATGAAGAGTTAGTCCTAACTTCAATTCCTTCCAATAACTTTAAGTATCATGGTAGTTATAAATTTAACACAAAAAGAAGTAATGTAAACTTCAAAAGTGATTAACCTCAAACACTTGATAAAAAAGAAAAAAAGTGAAGGAGAAATAATGTAACACTCAACCCAAACTCTATCCATTGACATCACCGCTCATGTTCATGCATCATCTGTGGGCTCCTCCTTGTCGTGCATCATCTCATGCATCCCATTAACTCAGTTTTGTGATTTTCCCTTTCATTTCTGGTTTATTCAAACTGAATGATGCGTACAAATGAAGTAGTGTGGCCAAGAAGTCGGTGTAGAGACAAAATTCACTTGAGAAATCAGACCCTAATTAATCATTGGATTTATGACCTAATTAACAAGGGCTGCGATTTTGCTATTTGAGATAGGAGCGTTGTACAATTATGACCCACTCACTAATCCAGTATTTTTGCTATTAAAAAGAAGTTAATTAGTGATGTTTAAGATCCCACTCTAAGAGGGTTGCATCACAATTCGCACATTACAATTCAGAATGTGATAGCGAGTTCACGAAGCTTAACACCAACCACCCATTTTTGCGCAACAGAACAGAATCAACAACCATTTTCTCTGAGTCAATATGTTCCACTGCGGTGCCTCAAATAAAATTAAAGGGAGTTTATGTTTATGTGTCGTGTGTTTCAACTTTTAGGAGACCATGCCACCGGGTGCTGTAGTTGGCTTAGTGGGTTCTTGTTTGTGGACCCTTTAGCTTTATCATTCGACCTTCTTCTTCTTCTTCTGCTTTGCTTCTGTTCAAATTGCACGGCTGTCTGATAAAGAATGCCACAGGAAGCTTCACATTACCCAATCCAATCATTTATTTATATTCACATTTACATTTTAATCAAGTTTCACTATTTACCCTTCAATTTTAATATGGATTAATTGTATTTGGTTCTTGGATTTCAATTCTGCAAAGCTACTCTTCCGTGAATTAAAATACTTAATTTAAGTCTTTAAACTCACAGTTAGATATTAGGGAGTAAACTGCACAATCGCAATACAGAGATAAAAAAAATGTAATTAAGTCTTTTACTATGTTGTTCGTAAAAATATTACTTTCTTGATTGATTACAAACTACTATTCTACACATAACTTTTTAAGTAATTATTAAAAAAGAAATAATCGTATCCCAATGATAAGGTAAGATTGGAATATACCCAGTCATTCAATTTTAATTCTATTTTAATTTTTATAGACAGCTTTTCCTTTACAAGTACAGGTTTAGAATACCTTATTTTGTAAAGTAGCTTAATTTAAAATAACTTCCTCTGAAAAAATTGGAATAGGAACTATTTCCCTGACTACAAGCCCAAAAAAGCATATGAAGTGTTCATAATTGGTACGAATAGTCTTTTATAATGTTTTTTTGTTCCAGTGAAAGTTGAGCTGTTCCTTGCATGTGGGTTCATGTTAAGCCCACAAGGAAGTCAATAATTACGAAGATGTTAGATGAGGATGGATTACATGGCATTAACATTATTGGAACAACTTTTATTTGTTGTTCCCGTTTAGGCCCAATCACTGTATCAAAGAATTTGCAGGCATTGACTGATGTAACAGACGATGCTTTTGGATAATGTACTGTGTTATTCACTTATTTGTCACAAATTTATTGCACTTTGTTCCTGCTTTTGATGATTTAGATCCCTTTTAGATATGGCTTTTGACTTTATAATAGAGGAGGCACAGTTTGATATGCAATGCTTACAAGTCATTATTGTCAAATAATTTTCTGATCAAGTACACTCAATGAACACATTGCAAGACCAATAGCTGCAAATGAGAAGATCCATTTAATCTCCAGTTTTGACCTTGCCTCGTGAAGGAAAATACAGGACAATTTTACTTTGGGTTGAGGATGCTATCTACTTACAATTATGATTCTGATCAAAGAATGTTCTGCTTGGCCCTTAGGCAAATCAAATTGGAAGAGACCGCAGAAGAGATGTATCAATGCGCAGAGAGGCGATCAAAATTTGAAATTTTTCTTGAAGTATATAACCACCTCTTGCTGAAAAAACATTGGGGATCTTATAATTAGCAAACTTTTGCAATGAATAACTCGTTTAGCAGTAATGTATGTTTCAAGTAACAACAGATTTCTCACCACCAAACTAAGCAGAATGCATGCCGCAGCCCCGGGATACAAAGCATACCAAAAATTCAAGTGATGGAACTTTGGACCATCAATGAAAAGCAATGGCATGCTAGCAGCTGCATGTATCATTGGAATAAAGTTAACCAGAAAATTTGGAAGCTTTAATGAGTTTATTCAAACTACAACAAAATAACGTTGAGGAAAAAATACCTGGGGGGTGAACGGAGTTGGTGCAAATCATGTAAGCAACGGATGCTGCAATACTAGCACTCCTGGCAAGCCATCCGGGTCCAAATATTGTCAATGCCAAAACACCAATTGCTGCACAACCTATTTGAGCCATGAACATGCTGTACTTCTGCATAATCACATGTGGGTTATTTAGTTCTGATGTAAACAATTAGTTTTGTGGGGTGATTTTATTTTTGGTCTATATATGTTCTAAACCGAAAACACGCAGGTCTTATTTTTTTTAAAAAAAAACAATGACCACTGTCAGGTTTAAACGTGACTCTGACAACTAGACGAACCCTAATGAGTAAGCAGATTCTGATAAATTGTTTTTCACTTGTAATTAGTAAAAAATGAACATCTGTAATAGTTGAAAATGTGGAAGAGCATATGAAAATTTAGACACAGTGCATTCAATTGATTAAAAGCAATTATACCCTGGCAGAAGGGGCAGTGGGAGTGGCAAAGAGGACAGTGGAAACAGCCCCAAATGGTGCAAATGCGATTGAGAGTCCTTTTGGTGCCAATAACTGATCAAGCTTTCCCAATACTGCCATGGCCGCAAATGCCCCTGTTCAATTAATTTCTTTGATTAAAAGAAAAAACATTTAAAGCTGCCAAATTTTAGTGAGTTACTAGATGAATTGGTGTAGTTAGGAATATCCTACAGTGGGTGGTTCCAGTGAAATCATGACTTCAAATTTCCTGAAAAGAATCGAGACGAGGGGGGGGGGGGGGGGGGGGGGGGGGTGGGGGGAAACTAACCAGCAGAGGGCCAAAGAATGTCACTGAGGGAAGGAGTGGAAGGGGCTTTGAGAGGCTTCCAATCATCCCATATAGATGGAGAAGCAACGTTGCTTGATGCCACGATCCGATATCCTCTTTTCCTTCCCTTTTGAATATATTTATGATTACAGTTAGTAGCGGCCCAATAATCGAACACTACTACTCCCTTGCGTTTGATGGTGGTGTTAGAACAGAAGGAAGCAAATGAAGATGATGAAGGTAACGATAATGGGAGCGTACAATTGGTGGCAACATTGCCAACACCGACCATTCCAGATGACGTTTGACTCATCTCTCTAGTCTTCAGTTTTGGACCGACCGCTTAGAGTCTCGAATTCTCAGAGTCCCTCTATCAAATAACGGAGAAGGTGAGGTCAGGATCGTGGAAAAGCAAAGGCCGTCGAGACTTCAAAAACGAATAAGCCTTTGAAGAGAGCCAAAGGGCGCCCGTTAACAACATGTAACCTTTTCTTTTTGTTTCCTAATACTTTAATTTCAATGCTCTAACTACCTATTATTACTTTTGCATTACACAAGACAAAATCCTATCACATCCACCACCACTAGCCTCTCATTTCACTTTGTGGACCTAACCTCTACTTGGGTTTTTCACATGTCATCACTGTAAGCCCAAGTTTCACATTATTACCTTTTTTTAATCCTCCTATACTTGTAGGCATTTCATTCAAAAATAAAACTCTATTGCTAAATAAAAGAGTATAAATTAATTTCAAAGATTAAGTTTAAAGGATTTTTATACTATCATCTCAAAAGAAAACGTTTATAATATAACAATGTCAATTTTCCAATAATTACTTTCCCAATCATACATGATGATTTTTAGTCACTAATTAGTTGACCAGGTAAAAAACATTATAATAACATAAGCTCCGAATTCGATTCATTCATATGATCGATTAAAAATGTGACCTACTTAGGAACGGACTTTTTATAAGCATAGAGACGATAATAACGCATATGAAACTATTATGGCCTTTTTCTTGCGCAGAGGTAAATTAACGTTGTCGGTTAATAGTCTTTGGAAATTGTTGACCAAAAAGCTCACATTAAGAATGCCTAATTGACCAAAATTGTATGAGAAAGTGATAGCATTGCTGGAATGGAGGCCATTCCAAATATAAAAACCCGCTACAACATTGAAGGGGATAAGTGTTTAGGTTATTCACAAGAGGACATTTGCAACAAAGTAAAACTAGAATGTCACACAAAGGAAAAGGAAAACATAGGAAGGGTGCTGCGGAAATAGCATGATTGGATAGGATTTACTTTTGTCATCAGTAATCTGAATCAGACTCATAAAACTCGCTTGGACAGGACATAACCTCTTGCTTCAGCAACTGTAACACCTCGTTCATTGATGGACGATCATCTGCATTTCCATCTGTGCATCTTAATGCTAGCTCAAGAATAACTTCAAGGGTTCCTTCATCTGCAATTCTGCATCTTTTGTCCACCACGTCTTTCATTTTGTTATCTCTCAGTAATGTGTTCACCTGCAAAGAATTGCCTAAAGCTCAGTACATTTATGTTGGAAAAACTTTCCTGCGTTACCAGAGATTTGCATTGAGGGTTAAAAAGCTTAGCTTACCCAACCAACAACATTTAAACCTCTTCTCACAAAAGATGGATCTGTTGGCCTCTTCCCAGTTACAAGTTCGAGTAAAAGAACTCCAAAGCTATACACATCCGACTTCTCAGTTGCTCTTCCACTTTGTAGATACTCTGGTTGACAGGTAAATTATAAACCACCACTCAATCAATATTAAATTCAGAAAATCACTTGATACATTTTTGAATAATTAATAGGGTCTTGTTACAGGGACAACTTGAGTAATGCTTTGAATAGTATTCTTAGCATTTATCAGCATTTGGCCAATTAATACATATTGTATACATTAGAAATAATTATCTACCATATCATTCAGCACTCTTTTAGCACATTTGGTATAGGTCAATTGAAAATTTGATTAGTGAATGGAATATGATCATCTTGAATCCAAAAGCCCAAAACAAAATAAAGGATAACCAGGCCACCTATAAGTATCCAAAAGTAGTAAATACATACCTGGTGCCAAATAACCAAATGTGCCAGCTACCACTGTGGTAACATGTGCCTCCTCATCGACCAAAAGCTTTGCAAGGCCCAAATCGGATATATGTGACTCCATGCATTCATCAAAGAGTATGTTGCTAGATTTTATATTACGGTGAACAATTTCTGGGCTGCATTCGTGGTGCAAGTAAGCCAAACCCCGGGCAGCACCAAGAGCTATCTTTAGGCGATCACTCCAGTTCGGTACTAGGATTTCTTGAGTATTTTCTGAACAAAGGATTGCATAACAATTAGAAAATTGCACAGCTACAGGACTGAGTCATCACAAATTTACAATACATTTTATAAAATTTACTGGCTTGAATCGTACCATGCAAGACATCATCTAAGCTGCCTAAGACCAAATAGTCATAGATAAGGAATCTTGAAGAAGGAAGCCTGCAGTAACCACGCATATTTACAAGATTTGTGTGTTTGATGCTCCCCAAGATCTCGAGTTCCCTTTCAAACACTTGATCGGACCCTTCATAACTTCGATCAATCCGTTTAACAGCAAATAGACGACGATCATTCATCTCCATTCGGTAAACAGTACCATATCCTCCGGATCCTAATATATTCTCTTCATCTAGAGACTCCAGCTTCTCTACGATCTCAGACGATGTGTACGGCAGATCACCATGGAATGTAATAAGTTTTGCGCCTGTTAAAGATTATGTTAGCATCTATGAATAAAGAGAATATTTTCTTTTCTTTTTTCCTTGGTAGTTAATAGGAGATTGTCAAATTTGAAAATATCACTCTTCTTACTAGCTCCTGGATGAACTTGTTTCTTGACTTCCGTGTATCTCTTTGCAGCTCGCTCTTTCTTTGATATCAAACGAGTCCACAGAAATGAAAGCACCATGACAAGTGCGATACCCATAATTGCAATTGCATAAATTAACAGTACCTTCATGTAACGTGAAGACCTTTTGGCAGGGACTGCATATATTGAAGTGATAAGGATTATCATACAAAACAGTGACCATAATTCTTTAATATGTATTTAGTTCTAAATCAAGGAAATTAGATAGTATTTAGGAAAATCAAATTCAAAGGTAAGACTTGCCTGCAGCTTGATCACTTTCAGCATGGGGGAGCACCACAGGAAAACCAAGTGATGTCCGACATGGCTTTTCGATTTGCCGCCCACAAAGATCTGAATTTCCCTCAAACCTATTTACATGAATTTGTCATTACAAAAGTAAAGAAATAATAGAAACCAACGTGCTGCTCATAGTGCAAATACATTAACATGATAACAGATATAGAAAACACAAGAAAATCCAAAATTCTTAGTGTCAATGAAAATCCAAAATCCAACAGCCAAGAAAACTTAAAAACACAAAATGATTTTTTTTACCTTAAATATTAAAAAGATAGAAGGCAGAAGTTCAGAAATCAAAAGTGAAATGTTGACTTCAGTCTTTGATCCACAATTTTCACCATTCAAATTCAAATAGTTTACAAATAATAAAACACTATGTTTGACTCCAATAATTTAAAACACAACAGTTACCAAGTAAACTTATCACCCTACTGTAATGCATGAGTGCAAATAATTAGTCTGCATGTTACAAGGTATAATATAAACTGCAATAAGGAAGGAGTACATACGAGTATTTGCTAAAGGTGCTCAGTACTCCAATGTCAGGAATTTCACCAGAAAAGAAATTGGTAGTCAAGTTCCTAAGACAGGGAGAGTGAGCATAAATGAATCATAGAGTTATTAACATCATTATGCCAGAGAAGTTTAAGTTATACTGACTTACAGAATTTGCAATTGTGAGAGACGGCCAATAGAGGAAGGTATGGCACCTTTCAATAAGTTACTCGATAAATCCCTGTATTTAAACTATGTATTAAATTCCAGATAAATTAAAATGCAGTTGAGAAACAAAGTGTAGAAACAAGCTCAAAGAATCATAAAGGAACAGTGAGAAAAGCAAGGAACAAGGAATTACAATATATTCAAATATGAAAGATTTCCAATGTTTGACGGTATGCCTCCTTCAAAAAAGTTACCCCTCAAGTACCTTTGAATACAATCAGATGAGACACATCACCATCGACATAGCATAAAAGCAATTTATATGAAATTGATAAATACTTCTTTAGGATTGAACCATTTAACTTACAGTGCTCTTAGATCAGAACAATTGGTAAGTTCATTAGGAATGGTTCCATGCAAGCTGTTCTGATGAAGGGCCCTGATTCATTGCAAGCCATCATATGGAATGAGAATGATAAAAGTCTCATGTGCAAGTTCACCAATGGTGAGGGAAATGTGTTTTCTACTTACAGCCTTTGTAGTCCACTGAGTTTACCAATGCTGGGAGATAAAATTCCTCCAAGTTGCATGTATGGCAGATTTCTGAAGAACAAAACATAAAGTGTTATACTGAGCTGAGAAAGTGGGAGAAAAAGGAAACAGAATGAAGTGCATGTGTTGTTTGCTTACATTATGCGAACTCTTTGGTCATCGCCAGGGTGGCAAGAGATACCAGTCCATCTACAATGAGTCTCATCAAACTCTTGCCAGTTGCTCAGAACATTCTTAGTATCATTCAAAGCACTTTTTATTTCCAACAAGGTCAGACCTAACAGATGAAAAAACATGCATAAGAGAATTAAAGTTCACAACTTTAAACTCCAGTTTTCACAAGGAGAAGCGTTTTACAAAGATTTGGAGAGAGAATGATAAAGATAAACTCCCAAAATAGCTAAGGTGAAATGGAAAAAGTACCCAGAATGCATTTATTCTTCTCCACAAAAGAAAAAAAAAATCATAGGAAAAACTAAACAAAACATGGAAGAGGATTTGAAGCAGAGAAATAAAAAAGATTCATGGCTCTAACCATCCAGGGTGAGAGCAAGAGAAGAAGGGCAGAAAACTGTGACCATAATCGCCAGAGAAATGCATGTTACAATCCCCATTTCCAATCTCTCAAAAAATTTGAACTTTCTATGTGAGAAACTGAAACTAGTCACCAGAAGAGTATGACTTTAAAGTGATGATCAGTAGGAAAAAAGTGTGAGTAGGGTTGGGAGTATGATAATAATGTAGACCCAGATGTTACCATATGATTTAACTTTCATGAACTCAAAATAACTAATATATAGAGAAAACAGTGAGAATAATTTCATGCAAAGGTAAGAGAGTGGTCTCATACTACTCTGATATTTACTTTTTTTTATTGGTTCTAAGACTTAATTTATTAAATATTTTTATAAAGAGAGGGAAAAAGGACAAGTATTTTGAAAATCGGTATGAAAAGCGGTGCAGCAGTTGTTCAGAGCGAAATTCAAAAACAAATTCTTGAACCACTCGAGTATGTGAGTGTAAAGGATACTCGCCATTATGTTAACAAAAACAAAATTTGCCATCGACAAGAACTAATAGAGATGAGAAGTGAAAAGCCACAGCAGCAGGTAGCGCGTGGTAATTTTTTCACAGTCCCAGAGAAATGTCAGATATATTTAATCTAATTTAATATTTAAATTTTAACAATAATAATAAAAAGGAAGAATTGCACAATTAGGATGAAATTATTGATGGATCCTATGTTCTTGTTTTTTCCAGTTTCAAGATAAATTTGAAGTGAGTATATACAATAACAATTTGATTTCTCTATTTATAACCTATCTTATACTTTTCCTTTTCAGTTCATGTCTTTCTTACAATAGATATTTCTATCTAACTTTTATCATTTTTTAATAATAAAAATGAAAAATAATTATCCAGTTTTTTACACAAATAAAGGACAAAATATGCGAACGTAATTTCTAATACATCTTAATTGTATTGCTACAAAAGAATGTTCATTATATTGTCTTAGCTTTTAAAGACATGTATTCATACAAGTTGTTTATCTTAGTTAGTTGATATAGTTTGTGTATATTTAGAAAATATTATCTGTTAAAAATAATATATTATTTTATAAATTCCATAAAATAAATTCAACCAAACAGCATACTTCTTTGTTGATAAGCAATATGTAAATTCTCATTATATATGTTAGTATTGAAGTTTGAAGTTGAGATGTATATAATCCTCCCTTTATCCATCTATTCACTAATTTAAACAACTTTCTTCATGAGTATCTTAAGATAAAACAATTGATACTATTTTTTTATATATTAGAACTAGTTTATGCATTAGATAATCTGAAAAGGTGTAAGTATAATTTATTTAAATTTTCATTAGTTGTTTATTCATTAGCTTAAGAATAAGAAAATTTGATTTAAATTTTTTTCTAAAGATCTTAAAATAAGTTTTCCCGACATGTTTGTTTATTTAGATGTGAAGTTCAAACTAAATTTTGTTACAGTGCTTTTATTTTATAATATATTTTTTTTCTCAGTACAATTCAAATTTTATAAATTTGTAACATTTTCTTCTAATAAAATTTTACAAGACTGAACATTTTAAGCATTACATACATTTTTTTATAAGAAATACTAATTAAGGTTAATTATAATTAATTCTTTTCAAAATAATATATTACAATACGATTGTGGCTAACAAATAATTTAAAAAGATTTGGTGAAATTTTCTACTTTTAAATAAAATGTTGATAATGGGATTATATATTGAATAATAAACTCTAATTGAAGTCGAAATATAATTTTTTTTATAAAATAAAAAAATATATATCATCAATAATAAATGTTTCTAATGGTAAAAGAGGGCAAAAAATTAAAGTAAGTAAAAAGGAAAATTAAAACAATTAGAAATTTTATGTATTCTAATAAAAAATAAATTTATATATATATATATATATATATATATATATATAATTTTTTTTAAAAAAAAAACAAGGTAGAGAAGATGGGAAAATTGTGACATAAGATGATGAGTTGGAGGTTTTAGTATTCTAACTTATTATGTATAAAGATTAAACATGTCAAACTTTAGATTGAAGTTGTCTGAAATGGATGAGGAGCTAAAGAATTCAAACAATTAAGGTGACGGATCATGATTGACTTTTATGTTGAACAATGTAAAAATATATCCTTATATTTAATAGAAAACTCATGTAAAAAATAGGAAGGTCACTGTGTTTCACAAGTACCTTGAGTCATTGTTCTATTTTTTCAACTTCACAGAAAGATCTTGAGATATTTGATTTTTTTCTCTCACTTTTTCATTAAGTGATTGCAAATCCTATGAACAAACAATAATTAATGGCATATCTTCTACCATCAACACCCTTAGCTCAATTAAATTTTGTGAACCCTTTTAATTTACTTTCATTTTTTGTTAGGAAAATTAGCATTGATATTATGTTTGTTTGATTTATGTAAGAACTCTTATAGTTCCATTTACAAAGATTTGTAACACATAGTCTTAAATAATTCACTACAAAAGTGACATTAAATCTGATATATATAGGACATGCAGAGTGTTTCAGTATATCCTTTATAGAAGAAGGAATAAATTGTCCTATTCTTTATATAGCTTAATCACACAATCAATTGGTGTGGGATATAACTTTACAACCCAAATGTCCTTTAATTTGACATGACACTATTTTTTTAAAAATTCAATTTTCTCAAATCTTTAGTATACTAAAACCGATATTCAACTTGTATTTAAGAGTATTTATCTCATCTCCGTATACATGTATACATAAGAAGTAATTAGTTTTAGATTATATAAGACATTGTTGATAAAGAAATAAATTAATTTTCAGCTTCCACTATATTTACTCACAGAGGAGATTTTTAAAGTTTGCAAACTAAATTTTCAATAAAAATAAAAAGTTGTAATGCAAACTTTATTGTTTAAAAAAGTTGTCTTGAAACAAAATTATTGTAAACAACGTTGTAACAGTGGTCATCTTTTTGACAACAAAACTAAGTTAATAAGGAGTTCATGTAAAACTTTATTTTAAAAAAGAATTTATATATATATATTTGAGAAATATTTTTTTTTTAAAGAAAAACACTAAAAAAAATCAAGTTTTATTTTATTCAAAGCAAATAATTTGGTAGAATTTTTTAATAATTATGTTTAATATTTTCGTAATATGATAATTCAAAAAATAAATATTTATATGCAAAGAATAATTTCCTATAAGAAAAACATATAATTGAGATACTTAAATTGACATAATAAAGTTGTAAAGAAAACAGTTAATAATGATAATATTTATAAAATAAAGTTTGTACATATTCAATAACAGAATATTAATATTAAAATTGTAAAACTAAAATAGTTTTATGAATGTGTTAAAGTGAAAATTAAGGAAAAATTTTCTATTATCATTCAAATATTCATTAGAAGTAGAAGAAAAATTACAAATAATACACTCAAATAAATAAAAGTCATAAATCAGATGGAACTTACACTTAAAAAAATCATTATTATCTATTGTAAAAATTCATAAATAAATTTTAAAATTTATAGGTAACACATTAATCTTTACAAATCATCTGTGAATAAAAATCTGTAAATAAAATTGTTACTTATAGATTTGTCTACAAATAATTACCTACGAATAAATCTATAAATAATTATATAGATATGTAGATAATTACCGGATAAAGTTTATAAGTAATTATCTAAAAAATTCTAATTACTTAGGAAAAAAGTTTCATAGATAATTTCCTATAATAAAATTCGTATATAATTATTTACGAATAAAAATTTATATGTAATTATTTATGATAAATCCGTATATAAATATTGATAAATAACTTGTAGTGTTATTAAAATGTTAGCATCTCATAAGAAGAGTTCTAATGTAGTGTTAATACTCAGAAAAAAAAATCAAAAAAATATTTTATGCATTTTAATATATATATATATATATATATATATATATATATA